>PVKS010020977.1:0-35937 GCA_004027875.1 Aplodontia rufa | reverse complement strand
TGTTGGGGATTGACCCCAACATGAGGCCCAGCTGGCTTGTAAAAGAATTGGTGGTAAACAACTCTAAGGGGCCCAGCTGGCTTGTAATTAGCAAATTGCCTGACCGCATGACTAAGCTATTTGGCCACTCATTTGTTACAATTGGATAAACGTGTTTGCACTGTACCCCTATTGGTTGTTGTAATGGATAAAGAGAGTAGCAACTAGTCAGGAGAGAAAGCAGTCAGGAGGAAAGCAGAGAGAAAGCAGTCAGGAGGAAAGCAGAGAAAGAGAGAAGAATAGAGTCAGAGAAGCCGAAGCAGAAGCACAGAAGTATAGAACCAGTGAAGCAGCAGCAGCAGCAGCAGCAGAAACGGCGGAGAGATCAGCAGCGGTAGAAGATGCAGGGAGTAAGAGCCTCGGCTGCAGAAATAGGGACTCTAGTATGGCAATAGAAACAAGGACTCTAAATGTTAATAGTCTTGACTAAAAAAGAGGGAAGGCGGGAAGTGCTTGGAGGCCTTTAGCCTCAATAAAGGGAGAAATAAAGTGCTTGGAGAACTTAAGACCAGTGGGTCTATTTTAATCTCAGTCAAACGCTGAATGAGAGCCTTGTCCAGTTCCTGCCGGCCGGGACTGCACAGGAGTCCAACCAGGAAAACTCTTCTTGATATCAAACTAGCCCTCAGTCTCCTTGGATTGATCAGAACCATGCTCCATACTAACCTCTTCTTCCCCTGTACTCTGGCAATTTCTAAACTATATGCTGTTCTCTCTCATCCTCACCCAAAGTCTTTACCCCACCCATATCCCATTTCTATATTTTCCTTTATCCTAATTGAATAACTTACACCACCCTAAACCCTTGTACCACTTTATTCTAAGTCAGAAGTTCTAAACTACCTCCACACCTCACCTCCTTCGCTTTCTATTCATTTCTTCTCCCCACTTACAGAGGCCCTGCTAACTGAAGAAAGGGGCATTCTTCAAAATGGGTAATTGCTTGCTATCGTAATACATTGTGAGAGCTCTCATAGAAGAAAACTGTCCTATAGGTGCTAATCATCGTTATAACTGTTTTAGTTGCAACTGTCTAGCATATGCACCTATAGGCTCTCAATTTCCCACTGATTGGACTGTCAGCTTTAGGTGTGAGCTGCCCAAATAGCACCCCATCCCAATGAAGCAAAGCCATAAGAAGCTCCAATTACCCCTACAAGAGTAATACTCATAGTCGGTCTTCAAGACACAACCCCTGTGTCTGAAAATGAGGAAAAGGGGAAATAATCCCCCTCCTCAACCTCACAGCTCTCCATCCAAGGACTCCATGGTTGGGGCTCTAGATGAAAACCTAAGAACTTATATCAATATTGTGATTAGTAACTCAACCAAAGAGTTGAAAGAAGAATTAAGG
This sequence comes from Aplodontia rufa, assembly GCA_004027875.1. Taxonomy (NCBI): domain Eukaryota; kingdom Metazoa; phylum Chordata; class Mammalia; order Rodentia; family Aplodontiidae; genus Aplodontia; species Aplodontia rufa. The sequence continues at coordinate 34,544 of PVKS010020977.1, read as the reverse complement.
AAAGAGATCAGAGATCAATTTCAAGTGATGAGAAACAATTTTTATAAGGAAATAAGGGAGAAATTCCATAATATGAAAGATCATCTTTATAAAGAATTAGATACCCTGAAAAGAGATGTAGCAGAGCTATCAGAATTGAAAAACACTGTCAACCAAATCAAATCTTGACTGGAAGATAATAACACCAGAGTAAACTCCACTGAAAATAGAACCTCAGCTCTTGAAGTAAATACATCAGATAACAAAGACAGGCTAATCAATGTTGAGTTCAAGGAGGACAGACTAGAGAAGAAACTTATGATACATGACCAGAACTTCCAAATAGTATTTGAAGAAGGGAGAAGAAATAACCTGAGAGTCATTGGAATGGATGAAAACTCCTAACAGCAAACTAGGGGCATCAAGAAACTTCTAAGTAAAATTATGAAGGAGAACTTTCCATACATTAGAATTTACCCAAAATATCACATCCAAAACGCTGATAGGACACCAAACCAGCCTAATCAAATGAAAAATTCACCAAGACATATCATATGTAAAATGAATAACAGAGAAATTAAAGAGACAATTCTAAAAGCAGCTAGAGAAAAGCCCCAAATCACATTCAGAGGCAAACCAATTAGGATCACTATGGATTTTTCCTATCAGATAATGAAGGCCAAAAGAGCTTGGAACAATATTTTTCAAGCCTTGAAAGAAAATAATTTTCAGAAAAAAAAATATATATGTATGTATGTATGTATGTATGTATATATACCCTGTAAAACTAGCTTTAAATGTGACAGGGAAATTAAATACTTCGATGATAAACTCAAGGTATCAAGATACATGAACACAAATCCTGCACTATAGAATATTCTCAAGGATTTCTTCATTCAGAAGAAAATGCTAATAACACCCTAAATCCTTAAACAAGGGAGAGTCAATAACCACATTATACAACAAAAGATTCCCCAGATGGCTCACAACTCTGCAATGGTCACAAAGTTTGAGACTCAGTTTCCCATATTTATTCTAACTCTGAATGTGAATGGTCTCAATGCCCCAATTAAAAGACACAGATTGGCTCACTCAATCAAAAAACAAAATCCAACAATATGTTGTCTACAGGAGACACTTCACTCTCAAAAATAGACAGACTGAAAGTGAAAGGTTGGCAAAACGTGTATCAGGCCTGATGTGGCAATCCTAATATCTGATAAAATTAATTTCAATCTAAAACTATTCAGAAAGGACAAAGATGGACACTTCATTATGTTAAAAGGGACAATACATCAAGAAGATATGATGATAATTAACATTTATGCCCCTAATTACAACCCTCCCAAATATATGGAAAAAATACTTAAGGACATTAATCCCCTCATTGATCTCAACACAGTAATGCTGGGGGACTTCAATACACCATTATCAACACTAGACAGATCATCAAAACAAAAAATCAATATAGACATCTCCAATCTGAACAACGCTATTAATCAATCGGACTTAACAGACATTTACAGAATATTCCATCCTAAGTCGGCTGAATTTACCTTCTTCTCAGCAGCTCATGGATCCTTTTCTAAAATAGACCACATCCTAGTTCACCGAGGTAACCTTAACAAATACCAAAAAGTAGATATAGTCCCACGTATACTATCAGACCACAATGCTATGATCTTAGCAAACAACAACAAGAAAAACAACAGAAACTACTCAAATACTGGAAATTGAATAATTCCCTCTTAAATGAAGGATGGATAAAAGAGGCAATGTGAGCAGAAATCAAGAAATTCTTGGAAATGAATGAGAATGAGGAAACAACATATCAAAATCTCTGGGGTAGTATGAAGGCATTCTTAAGAGGTAAGTTTATATCACTGAGTGCATACATCGAAAATTTAGAAAGAGCCCAAATAAATAGTCTTACGCTACAACTCAAACACCTGCAAAAAGTGGAACAATCAAATCCCAAAGCTAATAGAAGAGAGGAAATGACTAAAATCAAAACTGAAATCAACAAAATTGAGAACAAAAACACAATACAAATTATCAACAAAGAAAAGAGTTGGTTCTTCGAAAAAATAAACAGAATCAATAGACCCATTGCCAACCTCACCAAAAGGAAGAACAAAGTGAAGCAAATCAACAAAATCAAAGACAAAAGCAGAGATATCACCACAGATTCACCCAATGTCCAGAAGATTATCAGAATTTATTTTGAAAATTTTTATTCTCCCAAGTTTGATAATCTGGAGAATATGGGCAGATACTTGGTCACATACGACATTTCCACATTAACACCAGACATTGAAAATCTAAACCAACCTATCTCAGGTAGCAAAATTGAAGCAGCAATCAAAACTTCCAAAAAAGAAAAGCCCAGGACTGAAAGGATATATGGCAGAATTCTATCAAATTTTCACAGAAGAGTTAACACTGATCCTCCATAAGCTCTTCCATGAAATTGAAAGGGTGGGAGCACTCCCAAAAACTTTTTATGAAGCAAATATTACACTGATACCAAAATCCAACAAAGACACATCAAGAAAAGTACAGACCAATTTCCCTGATGAACATAGATGCAAAAATCCTTAATAAAATTCTAGTTAATCAGATCCAAAAGTACATTAAAGAGATAATACATCATGATCAAGTAAGCTTCATTCCAGGAAAACATGGCTGGGTCATACGCAAATCAATAAATGCAATTCACCACTTAAAAACAATTAAAAATAAAAATCATATAATCATCTCAATTGATGCAGAAAAGGCCTTTGATAAAATTCAACAGCATTTTGTGCTCAAAACTCTGGAGAAGATAGGGATCAAAGGAAGATACTTTAACTATGTAAGATCCATTTATGACAGACCCATAGCCAACATTATGCTCAATAGCGAAAAACTGAGAGCATTACCACTTAATTCAGGAACAAGACAAGGTTGCCCAATTTCACCACTCTTATTCAGTATAGTCCTTGAAACCCTTGCCAGAGCTATCAGGCAAGAGAAGAAAATCAAAGGAATTTGAACAGGGAAAGAAGTCATGTTGTCTCTATTTGCTGATGACATGATCCTATACCTAGAAGACTCAAAAAGCTCAACCAGAAGACTTCTAGAGCTTATAAATGATTTCAGCAAAGCGGCTGCCTATAAGATCAACACCAACAAATGACTATCTTTCCTGTACTCCAGCAACAAGTCTGTGGAAGAAGAAATCAGGAAATCTGTCCCATTCACCAACTCCTCCAAAAAACTAAAATACCTGGGCATCAACCTTACAAAGGATATTAAGGATCTCTAAAACAAAAACTATCAAAAAGTAGAAAAAGAAATTGTAGAAGGCCTGAGTAGATGGAAAAACATTCCATGCTTATGATTATGCAGAATTAATATAATCAAAATGGCCATTCTACCCAAAGCCTTACACAGATTTTAATGTAATCCCCATCAAGATAACAATGTCATTCTTCATGGATATAGAAAAGCAATAGTCAAGTTCGTATGGAATAACAGAAGAACCAGAATAGCCAAAACATTACTCAGCAAGAAGGAGGAAGAAGGGGCTATCTCAATTTCTGTCCAGAAATTATACTACAGGGCCATAATAACAAAAATAGCACGGTATTGTTATCAAAACAAAACTGAAGACCAATGTAATAGAATAGAGGATTCTGAGATGAACCCCCATACTTTTAACTATCTGATACTTGATTAAGGGGGCAAAACATAGTGTGGAAGATAGCCTGTTCAACAAATGGTGTTGGAAAAATTGGACAGCCATGTGTAGACAACTGAAATTGGATCTTTACCTTTCAGCCTGCAGAAAAATTAAAACAAAATGGTTTAAAGTTCTGGATATTCACCCAGCAACTTTAAATTTACTTGAAAAAGAAGTAGGATCAGCACTACAGGACATAGGGGTCAGCGCTGCCATCCTTAACAAAACTCCCATGGCACAAGAAGTAAAGTCAAGAATAAATGCATGGGATGCAATTAAACTAAAAACTTTTGCACAGCTAAAGATTTAGCCAAGAGTATAAAAAGAGAACCTACAGAATGGGAGAAAATATTCACCTGCTACACCTTGGACAGAGGGCTAATATCCAGTATATACAAAGAACTAAAAGATACACCAAAATCACAAATAATCCAATCAATAAATGGGCTAAGGATCTAAATAGAAACTTCTCAGCAGAGGAAGTCCGGAAATCCCATAAATATATGAGAAAATGCTCTACATCATTAGAAATAAGAGAAATGAAAACCAAAGCTTCAATATGATTCCACCTCACTACTGTTAGAATGGCAAAAATGAAGAATACGAACGACAGATGCTGGGGGTCTGTGGGAAAAGAGAAACACTATCACATTGCTGGTGGAACTGCAAACTGGATCAGCCACTCTGGAAAGCAGTGTGGAGACTCCTCAAAAAATTAGAGCTGGAACCACCTTTTGACCCAGCTATCCTACTTCTGGATATTTTCCCAAAAGTGTTAGAATGTAATAGAATAGAGTGTTAGAATCACACTCTATAGAGATACAGTTTCATCAATATTTATAGCAGCTCAATTTACTATAGCTAGACTTTGGAACCAACCCAGATGCTCCTCACTCGATGAGTGGATTCAAAAATTTTGGTACATATATACAATGGAATACTACTCAGCCATTAGAGAAAATGATATTATGGCTTTTGTAGGCAAATGAATGGAGATGGAAAAAATTATGCTAAGTGAAGTATCCCAATCTCAGAGACTCAAGGGCCGAATGTTTCCTCTCATTTGTGGAAGCTAAAATACAACTTGAAACAGTATGGTAGATGGTTAAGCTAATAATAACCTCAACATGTATGAATTTTTACACAAACAGTTGGAAATTTGCCTAGGATACCTGGAGATATAGGGAGGGGGGTATGGAAGGAGGAAGGATTAGGAAGGATATCAAGGAGACTGGAGGGAGGGAGTATGGGGGAATCAACTCAGAAGGAAATCTCTGACCTCCACAGGAAGTCCATTTAACACAGGGATTCAATTGGGGGAAGCATAGACCATGGAGAACCCAAGGGGGAACCATGGAATGGCATCAGCCTTGGCTAACTATGTGAATATGCATTTGTTCTTGATTGTTTGATAATGATTCTCTCTCAATTGTAAATCCATATTCAACTAATAAAAAAAGTAATAAAATAAAATAAAGAGTTCAACGCAGAGCATTAAAAAGATGCTACATATAGTAAAGACATTACTGGCTGGAGTGATGGTGGCTCAGCAGTTAGAGCACTTGCCTGATATGTGCAAGGACCCAAGTTCGAACCCAAGCACTGCATACACAACTGGGTGTCAGAGAAACCAGAACCAGATGAAAAATAAATTAAAAATTACTCTCTCTCTCTCTCTCCCCTTTCTTTCCCTTTAAAATAAAAAAAAAATAAATAAAGATGTTAAGGTACAGAGGAGAAATCAAGACTGTTCAATTATATCTAATTGGAGTTCTAAAAAGAACCAAAAAGGATGAGAAAGGAGTTGTGTTAGAAAGATGTATTAACTGAATGTTTTTCCTCAGCCTATGAGCAAAAAGTTTTTATCATACTAATCATCGCACTAAGAAGAACTATAGTGCTGGATAAATAGCACAGCTGTTTAAAACCTTTAGCATGCAAGCAACCAAGGCATCTAGAATGTTATGCCAAAGTCCTGAAGAAAAAGCCCATTAAAAGTAAGCTTGGCACTCTCTCCAACCGATTTCTTCTCATGCAACATTTGCTGATTTGTAAATATCTACAGGTCAAAATACGCTGTGGATCAAACAAAAGAAACTTCCATTTCTGGAAGATTAAGTTAAAGAAACTGAATGTGCCCTTCTTCCTAAAATTTACAGACAAAATACAAGAAAAATGGTATTTTGAGATGCTTTATTTTGGGTAACAAAGAATTGCAGTTGCTGAGAGACTTAGGAAATGGATGAGACAACATCTACAATTACTCCAGTGTACCGGATTGGATGAATTTCCAAGCTGTAGCCCAGGAGAGTTTATAAAGTGTTACCAACTTGATAACTGAGAAATATGATTATAATTTCTATTTTCTTTGTTATGGTGGGATTAAATATCATTTGCTATATTCAAGGAGCATTTTGATGTTTTATCAGCTGCCTAGTCTATTCATGTCTTCTTCCTTCAAGGTCTTTTTCTTCTCAATTTTTAAAAGTTCTATATAAATTTAGAATCATTCCTTTTTGCCTGAGATATGTGTTGCATAAACATTATTTCATTCCATCATTTGAGATTAATTTATTGTGCAAACCTTTTCTATTTGTATGTATTCAAATGTAGTCATTGTTTTTATTGAATCTTGAATTTGAGAAATAGCTGTTTAAAAAATATTATTTATTTAAAAAGTATTTTTAAATATTTGTTCACACTTTATTATAGTATGATTTTATTATTTTACATTACATCCATTTGGAGGTATGGAATGTTTCATATGTCTATCCAACAATCCCCAAAGTATTTATTATATTATTAAGAAGTCCACCTTTGCCCAATAATCTGAGATCTGTACTACAGCAAAAGTCAAATTTCTATTACTTTTATTTTCTTTCTGGATTTCCCATTTTGTTTCACCAGTCTGTCTATGTCATTGATGAACCAGTAAGCCCACTGTTTTCACAATAAAGGCTTGTTAACATCTGTCAGGACACTTGTAATTTTTCTTTTGCAGCTTTTTCCTGAATATTCTTTCCTATTTAATTTCAATGCTAATTTTATTATCAACTTGCCTATTTTTGAAATTCCATTTTTATTGGAAATGTTTAAAATTCATAAATTCATTTAAGGAGAGCCAACATCTGCATTAGAATAACTTATTTTGTCAAAAAATAAGAACTCTTTCCATTTGTTGAAGTCTACTTTTTTGTCTTTTAAAAATGATGAAAGTTTTTCTCACAAAGGTTTAGTATATTCCTTTGTAAGCTTACTTCTAATACTTTATCTTATTTTTTTATTACTGTAAATAGGTCTTCTCTCCTATTATATCCCCTACCTGGTTGGTTTTTGTAGGATAATTCATTTCTGTATGTTAATCTATCTTACAAAATTTTTGTTTTTAAGTTTATCACTGGCTCACTAATATTTACCAGGCGTATTGTTCTATCATCTGCAATAGAAATAGTCGTACTTCTTCTTCAATTCATGTAATTCTAATCAATTTCTCTTATCTAATTTCATTTGCTAAACTTCCAATATAATCCTAAATATTGATAAATAGTATCAACATGCTTGCCTTGATGACCAATTCATCAAGAAGGCTATGCCTCTGGCATTTTCCCATTAAAAATATGCTAATTTAAGACATGCAGAGGTGACTCGGCTGTAGAAAGCTTGCCTAGCATGCAGGAGGAACCAGGTTCAAACCCCAGCACCACATACACAACTAAGTGTTGGAAAAACAAAAAATAGATGAAAAATTAAAATTAAATTGACTCTATCTTTCTCTCTTTTTCTAGGTTGAATGTCTTCAGTCATTTGTAGAGGCTGGAGCTAAACACAGGTTTGAGTAAAAGGGAGTCAAACTCATGTATTAGACCCAGCAAAGGCATAGCAACACATAAACTGGGGGAGGGAGGGGAGATAGGAAAGGGCGGAAGAATAGAATGGTATCTAAGGAGACAATCAACATTGTAGCATACTTTTAATCCCCCCAGAGAATCCAATAATAATTATGTAATTATTTAATTCTGGAAAATTCACATTCTAAGCATTTATATTGCTTACAGGGGTGAAATATATACAGAAGAATCAAAAGACTGGGGTGTGGGTAATGTGGGGAAAATTCTGGCTTAACAACATATGCCTATCATAACTTTATATGCTTTTATAATTGTACAATAACTCAACACCTTAATAGAAAATTAAAAATAAGAATAAAAATAAAAATTGACTCTTTTAAAAAATATGCTAATTTAACATTAAAATAGTCATTAGGTATTAATACAATATTAATATACAATTTTCTTTATCTACTATTCCATATATACACACACATATGAAATCTAAATTAATATACATTGGTGTTAATAAAGTATTCATCAATGCTACTTTCTCTTTAGACTAATTGTGATCACTAAATGTGATATGTTACACTGAAAGATTTTTGAACTATGAAACTAACCATACATTGCTGGAATAAACCCTACATGTCATAATATTTTATTTTCTTATTACAATGTTAGATTCTTATTATTAATATTCTAGTTATCATTTTTACATTAACATTCTCTTATTATATTAATGAACAATTTTATTTTTATATTATTTTCACCAGATTAAGACAGTAATATTTGCTTCATAAAGAGATTTTGAACATTTCTTTATGCTCTGAAACAAGTTGTGAAACATTGGGACTATGTAGATGTTAAACATTTGCTAACCTTGCTTTGTTTAAGATTGTTTCTTGCTAACTTCTGATATTTTATGTACAAATTAGTTAGTTTAAAATGGGTTCCATTCAACAAGTAAATTGTATTCCTTTAGAAAAGTATACATTTCAACTAGGTCTTCATATATATTTGCATGGAGGCTAGCAGTACGGTCTCCTTTGATAGTTTCAAATGTTTTGATTCCATGGCTACTTCTACCTTATCATTTCTTATTTTACCTATTTTTTGTTTCTACCATTTTTATTAACTTAGCTAGCAATTGTTTTATCATCATTATTTTATCTTAAAGCTTAAGCTTTAATTTGTTTATTATTTTGAGTATGACCTTTTGTGTTGGGCATTTCAGACATTTTCATTCTTTATTTTTTTCAAGAGATAGAGGGACAGTGAGAGAGAGAGAGAGAGAGAGAGAGAATCAGTTTTATTTAGTTTTTCATTTGGTTTTCGTTGTTCTGACACTTTGTTGTGTACATGGTGTTAGGGTTCAAACCCACATCCTTGTGCATGCCAGGCAAGTGCTATAACCACTGAGCCACCACTCCAGCCCCATCCTTCCTTTTTTTAAAGAAAAAAAAAAAACAACTTTTCTTCCCTGAATTTAACTTTATGAACAAGAAAATTGCAATCTGATGGTTTTTATCACTTCTGGACATCCTCAGCCCTTCTCACTCACCATTCAAGGAGTCATTTTATTGTAGGTTGTCTCTATAAAGCATATACTTGGATTTGCTTTCCGTTTTAGTCAGTTTTTTCATTGCTGCAACAAAAAAACCCTGACAAGAACAATTTTACTGTAGGAAAAGTTTCTTTGGCAACTCATGGACAGTCGACTTCTTTCCTCCAAGGTCAAGGTAAAGCTTAACATCATGGCAGAAAAATGTGGTGGAGGAAAGTAACTAAAGACATCACACCAGGAAAGCAGAAAAAGACTTAGCACAGCTCATTAAATATATTCCCCAAATTCACACCCCAATGACCTACCTCCTCCAGAGGATACCTGATACCTACCTGTCTACAGAGATTCCAATTATAATTATGTTGGATCTTCCCTGAATGTGTTAATTTTCAACTTTTTCTCAAATTCTTTTTGCTGAAACCCTATTTTCTGAATTTATCTAGAGGACACTATTTAGTTTTTAGTTAGATCAATCCCTTCTGGGCAGATTTTAAAATTTAGTCTTCATTTCTGATAAGCTATAGACTTTTGTCATTTTCTCCTACTTTTTCCTGTATCCAATTCATTTTCAAATGATTGCTTCTTGTTAATATGTATTGATTTTTGTACTGAGTTTTAAAATATCTGATAAAAGGTGTTTCTTCCTATATATCTATGTCAGTATGGAATCATACATTAGAATTATATCCTCCCTTCTGATTGATTCAGAGTGGAGGGACTGAAATTATCTTCATCTGAAACATGTATTCATATGTCTCATTTTTTTCTTTTATGGTAGTTTTATATATAAAGCTGCCTTTGCTCCTGTATTTCTGTGGGTAGGCTGACAGTTTGGGTAATTTTAAAAATGCCTAGTTAGAGCCACTTTTATGTTCATGTTGATACATGTAGCCTATTTAATAGATAGCTCTTTTATGGTGAGGGATATGAAGGGTTATGTCCTTCAGTTATTTTAAATTCTCTTTTGTCTTGCAGGATCATAAATTGCTCTCTTGCTTTTTTACTCTTCAACATGCAGTTTCCAAAAGGAGTCTTTTCTTCCCTTGTTACACTCCTCTTCCCAGAGTTGCCTTTCCAAGGTTTCCTCCTAGAGACCTGTCACACCTTTGTTTTTCTGTAGTCAATGCTCAAAATCAACAGGACACTTTTTCAGTAAACTGACTTTCTCTTTCTGGAGCTGACTTTAGTTCTCTTATAGGTCTTTCATGTGTCTCTTTTCTGTTCCAGGTTTTTTTGGACCCACTTTGCAAAGGCTTATGTTAAATATTTGATATTTGGGTCCACTAGAAATTAATATTTATTTTTTCCATTTAACAAATATTTTGCAATGGAATTTATTCACTAACACAATCGTACTAAAGGTATGAGGTCCTTGTGTTTACATTTCATCTCCTACTTCAGGGGGTCAGCAAATTATGACAACCAGGCCAAACCTGGTACATTGTCTGTTTTTGAAATAAAATTTTTATTGGAACAATCATGCTTAGTTCTCTATGCATTTTGTACATCTTCTTTAATACTATCATAGCAGTACTAATTAGTTATGACAAAGATTCAATGGCCTATAATCCTAAAATACTATCTGTCCCTGTACAGGGAAAAAAATGTTCTCTGTTTATGGAAGGTATATTAAAAATTCAGATTTAGGTGCATGCCATTAGCTTGACCATTCAGGCATCCTCCTAGATAATTGAATTTTATGAATTTAATTTCCCTAAAGTGGGAATACCTTTAAGGGCCTTTAGCATTACTAAAACAAACAAATAGCACACATAACCCTATCTTGGAAATTTGCATGGATTATAACACTCCTTACAAAAACTCAAGGAAATATTCACCAAAATTTCTCTTTCCACAGATGAGGATGCTAATACTCAGAAAATCTGCTTACTTAGTTCCAAATCTCTTTACTGATAAGTAAAAGAATTTGTATTCCAGCTCAGGCCTCCCTGGTTGCAAATCCTGTATTCTCCCAGATCTTGTCTGCTAATTCATGAATGTGAATTAGATATATTATGTGGCTAGTTTTGGTAAGTCTCAAGAATGCAGATGCCCTTCAAACATACTACCGTCTCGCTTCTGTTTGAACTTGCCTTATCCCTTATTAATTTCAATCATTTAATTCCACACTGCACACTCCCAAACCCTTTCTTTGTTCCTTTGCCTAACTTTCATGAAAAGTGACTGCGTCTACTGTGAAAACAAATCAAGTATCCTCATAATACACAGTCAATCACATCAGGAAAAGTATGCCATGTGGGGGCTGGAACAGTGGCCCAGTGGTTACAATGCTTGCTTGGCATGCAAGAGGATGTGGGTTTGAACCCCAGCACCATGCACACAACAAAGTGTCAAGGCAACAAAAGCCACATGAAAGACTAAATAAGAATTGATTCTCTCTCTCTCTCTCTTTCTCACTGTTCCTTTATCTTTAAAGAGAGAGAGAGAGAGAGAGAAACAATTTTATTTTCATGTGATTGCTCAGACACTTGGTTGTGTATGTGGTGCTGGGGATGGAAATTGCATCTTTGCGCATGCCAGGTAAGCGCAGTAGTAACGGCTTATCAACCCCTCCAGCCTCTGTCCCTCTCTCTTTAAAAAATATACTGTGAGGACCAACCCATCATTTTCAGCAAAGAACTACCAAATTCAGCTCCTGCTTTGGTCTAAGCAAGGATAAGATCTTGAAAACCAGAATGATTATTTATTTGGAGTCTTTTTGTATCACATTTCACCAAGCATCACAGATCAGGAAGAGTAAAAATGGAACATACACAATGCACACACACTCACAAAATCCATGTACAGACAAGCCAGAATGAAATATGTGTGCTTTCTGTTCAGAGGCTGCTAGATCTGAGACAGTAATAAGTTTGGACTGTATCTCCATGATAAGGTATATCCTAAAGCAAAACTTGCAGCTGGGGCACCCCAAGGAAATACCTTGTGTTCTTGGTAATATCACTCCTTATTTCAAAATAATTGTGTAATTTCATATGAGAGAGAATTTGGCAAAGTAAAAAAAATCTACTTTAGACACCAGTTGACAACTACATATTCGGGAACTCTGAGTAGACAGAATTCTGATGAAAAACTGCTACTTTTAAATGTTTCCTTGGGGAATCAAGAGATTTGTATAAGGTCATTCCTGATTCCTCCAAACTTATTTTTCTATATTGCTCATTCCATAGATACTATTTAGGCAGATGCTACTCAAAATATATTTTGGCTAAAATGCAATGCAAGGAGACTGAGCTGTCTTGCAGTTTTATGTTGGCAATTTATTTCGGTAACATACATGACAACAAAGTGGATAATTTCCATATTTGAAAATTTTGTTTTATTTTGGAGGTCTCACAGGTGACACAACAGTCCCGCAAGAGCTTTCAAGGGGACCATGATATATATATACAGAAAAGAGAGAGGCACTAAGAATTTTATATTATCTCTCTAAATATTTTTCACAATGACATCAATAAGCCCAGTAAGCATATCACAATGTTTTCTAAACTTGTAATTATGTTTATGGTAATTCAGGGAGACATACTACTCAAAAGAACTCTGACTTGCTCAGAGAAATATATTTGAGATTGAATAAGTAACATTTCTATGTTTTGGATACCCAGTGGGCACTCCCTCAAACCATTTTTGCAAGATTAGTCTATATCTGCTGTAAATTAAGCCATTGTTTAAAATTAGCACAGAGGTGACTGAAAGGGAGTATGTATATTCAAATAGTATGTTGAAGCTGATGGTCCCTTGTCCCTTTATATAAAGAAGAGCCTGATTGAAAGTACTCCAAAAGCAGCTAAAAATCTCTCAGGCCTCTGGTAGTGACTGAAATCAAAGGAAAAAAAACACACAAAATATTCAGCTGTTGGGTCTAGAAGAAGTGTTGTAGCTCTCATAAGGATGTAACTTTCAATTAAAGGATGGTTTATACTCAGACTATGTTTGGCTAGGAATACTAAGAGGAAGGTATTGATCAGAGGGCTAATCTATGGAAGAAGAAAGAAAGCCATTATATTATGGGCATTAAGAACAGTATAGTCCTTTTTTCAGATATCTGTGAAAGGGGACCCTCACACTAGGGTGACAAGAACAAAACAGGAAAAAGGTGCATCCATTTGAAATAATAAAATATGGAGGATCTCACATGGCCAAGTATACAGCAGCCATGAAAAAATATGGCAAAAGTTGTGTATTCCTAGCAAAGAAGAGGCCATTGAAAGAAATAATATGACTTATTTAAGGGGAAAAAAGATGAATTTCAGCCTGATTTCCTGAAGAAGTTTCTGGTCACTGCTGACATTTTGTTTCTCCTACCACTGGTCAGAGACAGGATTAATAATAAATCACATAATTACACATTCATGCTGATCTACTCCCACTTTGCTGCATGGAGAGAAACCCTAGAAATTAGGAATCTAGGACTGGGGAAAGACAAACTTATAGGTTACTAGTGCTTTGAATAAAGTTCAACACAATGTCTGTTGATGCTCGAATTGCACTCAGAACTGTCATAACACTCATTTTGTACTTGAGCATACAAATTGTTTTAACTTCTTAAATGCAGGAACCATATCTTATTCTCCCTCTTCAGTTCCTACACTTCCTCCAATTATAGAGGGAAATAAAAGTCTAGGAAGTTTTTGACTGGTGGTCTCAATTCTTGAAATGAATAATGTGTTTTCTATTAAAACTGAGAACAAGAGAGATGATTCAAAAGAGAGATACATATTTACAATATTCAGTGAGGCAGGGGAAGATGGAGTGAACCAAAGACAGTGGTTGAAAGTTGTGCTGAAGACCCAGCATAAGTTAGCATAAATATGCAACAATGTAAATCAGCTTAAGAATTGAAGGTGAGAAAGGAGAGGCAAAATCAGTCTGGGCTACATTTTACCAGATGAGAACAAGAATTTGATGGGTATAAAAGCATTGAGTGAACAATCTGAAAAGATATGAAACAGATGTCAATAAGAGGCTGCTAGAACAGAGTTACTTAGAGCATTTCACATATATTCCATATTTGGAAAAGAGGTATGGAAAGCGATTGGTAGAGACTAGGTCAGAGATGATGGGCAGAGAATAAAAATGGCTCCTGGAGTAAAAATTGCTAAGGAGGAGAAATTTTAACTGATGAAATATTCAGGAGTTATTCTCCTGAGAAGACATCTCTGTTAAGGCAAAGGTACACATGATTAGGGTTTAAAAAGTACAGAAAGCTTTCCTCTCCAACTCTGACATGTAAAGGAATTTTAAAAAAATTATAGTTGTAGAGGAATACAATACCTTTATTTTATTTATTTATTTTTATGCAGTGCTAAGGATCAAACCCAATGCCTCACTCATGCTAGGCAAGTGGCTCTGCTTTTGAGCTACAACCCAAGCCCTGTAAAGAGATTTTAATAGCCTATGTGGTTATATTGGGCCCACCTAGGTAATTCATTATAATCTTTCCTTCTCCAAAATACTGAACTTCATCACTTCTACAAAGTTCTTAGTGCTGTATAAGGTAACTTACGGACTCTGGGAATTAGGTTGTGGGCATCTTTTGCAGATCATTATACCACATGCTACATCAGGTCTTTGGAGGAGCAAGACTTGAAGGAAATCTGTAAATGAACAGAACTTAGTGGAGTCTCAAAGTGTTCCACTAATTAATCTAGTTTGCACAAAAGCATAGGATGTTTACTAATTCTTCCCAATTGGGAAGTTACTGGAAGAGAGTCCAGAAAATGATAAGGAAACAGGTCAGTGCATACAGTACATGATTGAAGATCATGGGGAAACTACATAGGCAATCTTTGCCTAATGACCAATCTCAGTGATCATTGAATGGAAGTCATCAAAGGACAGAGAAGAGCCTCAGGTAAAAACCCCTTTCCCCTGACACCTAACAATATATAAACCTCCAGAATTAAGACCTCATTACTATATCTGTGTAAATTCTTATTTGAGTCCATAACATGAAATGGCTCAGCTTACGTTGAAGTGATCACATTGTTACTTTCCATCACACAGATTTTTAAAAGTGAATAAATTTATTAGAAAACTTATGTGTTTGCTAACCGAAGTGTGATGATTGTGAAATTTATTTTCACTTCTCAAATATTAGTTAGAAAGATGAGATGATTAGGAACTCAGCTCCACTATGTTCTCACTGTGTAAATTTAAGTATATGTGATAGCTCCTACCCTTTGTTTCCATATGTAAAAAATAACTTTGCAAGCTATTTACTAGAAAAACTGAGATGTAGTAGTAGCCCTGACTGGCAGAGCCAGGGAAATGAGAGTGCTAATTCAATTGCTTTGCTGAGGAAAATAAGAATGAGTACTCAGAACTTAGAACAAAAGAATAAAGATGGAAAAAGGTAAACAATGAAACTGTGACAGGAGGCTAAGATCTCACTTTGAGACTTCTATAATCAGAAAAAGCTAATACTGAATTTTAAATAGTGTTACCATAATGAAAAACTTTCCAGTTTTTAACACCTTAAGTAAAGTCTTACACACAAATGCCTTTGTGGGAATAGTTTGTGTGATATTCGCTTAATTAACTCAGTTACTGTGGGATGGGACAAGTGGAAAGGCAAAAATAATCCTTAAGCTCAACTAAAGCAGTGGAAGCAGATGGAAACCACAAAAAATGTAAAAGAATACAAGACCCTAGCAATGGGAAAAAAATTTTAGAAAGGGTTTATATTTCTGCAGGGTACAGAATAAAGGTTTACGAAATCACTTTTATAGCAATAACCACTATATCCAATCTTTTTCATTTTTATTGTTCTTTAAAGCAATACTACATCTTTTTTATTGTATTTATGTGTGTTGTCTATCTACAACAAAAAAAATGTAAGTACCACAACAACAGCAGTTATTTTCTATTGCATTGTGTAGATGATAGCAGTACCTGAAACATATTAAAGTTGGAAAAAGTAGTATTACATTATTGAAGGAATAACTGTATACCCACATCTTAAGCTGTAAAACAGATTGGCTAACCTCTGAAATTGAAAATAATTGTAAAACAGCATATCAATGCTAACTGCTAACATGAAAAGATATGAGTTACTGGATTGTGAACAGGAAGAAAGGCTGGAACAGAGGATTCCAAGTGGGAAAATACGCAGCTAAGAAAGATTGTGAATTGGTAGTGGAGTGGACATTCTCCTGAAGGAAATGAAGCTCTATATGAGTGATTCTATTAGTCAGCTACTATCAATATCACACTGCAAAATAATCCACCCCAAAATGGAGCTGCAAACATCAATAAGTACTTAATATTTCTGGGACCAGTGGATCATTTGGTTCTGATTTATATTAAGATAGGATAAAAGCTAGATATATATATATATATATCTAGCTTTTATATACAATACTCTTTAGTCTTAGACTTAACACCAGCATGGTTTTTTCACTTGTCCAAATCATCTGGCCAAGCCCAATTTCAGTGGTACAGAGAAGTATGCTCCGAGCTTGGGGGTGAAGGGAGGATGGGGAAAGGTGGTGAATATTTGCTGCTCAATAATCTAATCTTCTCTAGTACACTAGCTGATAATAAACAAATCCAAGAACCTTAGTGCCTTAACAAAGTTCAATTCTGACTCATCATAATTAACTGTAGATCAGTGGTTCAAGTCATTCATTAACCCATGGTTTACCAACAGAGAATTATCCCACTCAGCATAGCCACTAACCACATTAAACATATATGACCACTGAGCCCTTGACATACAGATTTAGTCTGAATTGAGATGTACTATGCTAATTATGATCTTAAATAGCTCCCAATGGAACCTGTGAAAAAGGCTTAGTCCTCAGCATGATGTTACTGGAAGGTGTCGGAACCTTTTCAAGTTGAGACCTAGAGGGAGGTGTTTAGTTTATTAACAGTGTGCCCCTGAAGGGAACTGTTGTGTCCCAACCCCTTATTCTTCTTTGTGTTTTTTTAATCCAAAATAAATCTTTTCACTTTATAAGTTGATTATATTTGTATTTCACTATATAAGTGAAATAAACCAGATTAATAGATGCTAAGTAAATAAAAATAAATATTATATTTAAAGCATGGTATCAAAAATATTATAAACTATTCTATAAATAATTTTAGATTGTTTACATTTTAAAATAACATTATGTTCAATAAATATATCATTGAAATTAATTTCCCCTGCCTCTTTTTACTATTTTTAATGTGGTAATGGGAGGATTTTAAATTACACACATGCTCATTTTATTTTCCAAATGGAAAATTCTGCTCTAGAGCCAACCACCAGACCCCAGAAATTAAACTAATAGAGGAGGATCTTCATCAGAGGTTTTAGAGATCAACCTGGAGATGTTACTCATCACTCAGCTGATTTACCCTTATCCAGAGCTATCACTTAAATGTAAGGGGGATGGGCATATGGTGGATACAGGAAGGAGAGTAGAATACAAACATTGTCAAGAACTTTAATTCTCCACTTTCTGTATTATTTCCAGCATCTGAAAATGTATTTCTTCTTATAAATCAATAAAAAACTACATAATGATTTGGAGAGAGGCCAAGTATTTGCATCATAGGAAAGGAAAGAATAAGAATGGAGGTTTATAATGGAAGGTCCATTATAATTCAGAACAATAATTGTTTTGTAATATGCTTCTTTTTTATTGGTGCATTATAGTTTTAAATAATCATGAGGTTGATTGTCACGTATTCACAGATGCACAAAATACAGCAGTATAATTTGGTTAATATCCCCCCTCAACACCCCCACACCTCCTTCTTCCCATCCCCTGGTCCCTTGTCTGTCTTTCTGGGCCATGCGTTTTTCCTAATATACCAAAGTATAGTCACATAATTCTTATACCTATGAAGAACATGTTTTATATACATGACAATTAGCACATAAAATGGCATACGTATGAAAGCTTGGAGTGTACCTTCCTTTTTTGTTTTTTTATTAGTGCATTATAGATGTCCATAATCGTGGGATTTGTTTTCACATATTCCTAGATGCACACAATATAGCAACAAAATTTAGTCAATATCCCATTGCCCCTACACACCCCTCTATCTCCTTCCTCCCGTTCCCCGATCCCTTGCCTCTCTTCTGGGTCTTATATTGCCCTAAAAAACAGAAGTACATTGTCATAATTCTTATACCTATGAAGAATTATATATTTACTATGATTATTTCTTCCTCTTGTATTGTTCTCTTTACTAGGAAGTGGTGGCCTTCTCTATCTCTATTGAAATCCACTTTATTTGAAATCCACTTTGCCAGATAAAAGAATTGCTTGCTTGGGCTGTATGCCTGGTAGATTTTTTTCAATCTTATCACCCTTAATTTGTGGGTGTCATTGGCTGTAAGGGAGGTTTCCTATAAGCAGTATATTGTTGAATTTTGTTTTTAATCCAATCTGCTAATCTGTCTTTTGATTCATGCATTGAGACCATCCACATTCAGTGTTAGAATTGTTATGTGCTTATGGTTCATATTTATTGTGTTTTATTAGTAAATTCTGTGATGTCTTAGTTATATATTGATAGCATGTCCCTTTATTGAATTTTCTCTGTTTCTGGGTCTTGAGGAATATGAACTTGTTCTTCTATTAGAGTTTATTTTTAGAATTCTTTGTAATTCTGGCTTTCTGTTCACAAACGCTGCAAGTTTCTTCTTATCATGAAAAGTTCTTATTTCCTCCTCAAATTTGAAGCTGAGTTTTGCTGGGTATAGTATTCTTGGCTGCAAGTTGTGTTCATTCAGGCATTGAAAGATTTCCTTCAATGATCTTCTCACTTCCAGAATCTGAATGGAAAAGTCAGGTGTGATTCTTATTGGTTTGCCTCTGAATGTGATTAGGCGTTTTTCCCTTGCCACTTTCAATATTCTTTCCTTGATTTCCCTGTTGCAAATTTTGAGTATGATATGTCTTGGTGAGATCTGCATTTGATTAGACCTATGGGGTGTCCTATAAGCTTCCTGGATGAGCATATCTGACTCTATTTTTATATGGGTAAAATATTCTTGAGAAATTTCCTTGGGAATATTCCTTATTCCATTCATTTGTGTTTCTATTTCTTCCTGTATCCCAAATACTCAAATTGTTTCTTCTCATTTCATCCCAGATACTTTAAAAATTCTGTTCGTGCTCTGTTTTTTTTTTTTTTCTTTTTTGTCATCTGTGTGATCTAGCTTTCTCAGGCTGTCCTCAATGTCAGAAGTTCTTTCTTCAAGAGCTGAGGTTCTGTTTTCTATAGAAATTAGTCTATTTTTAAATTCTTTCATTGTTCCTCTCATGTCTTTGACTGCAGATTTTAGCTCTATTCCTTCCTTTTTGAGTATGTCTATTTCTTTAATAATAGTTTTTCATCTCTTGAGTTTTCTCACATAGTCCCTTCGTTATAGTTCAGATCATTGATAATATTTTCAAGGTTTGTATCTTGACGCCTATCCATGGAGTCCTTTTCTGTGGGTAAGGTAGGAAGTTCTCCAGGTGGTTTTTCCTTGCAAGTCAAAGGGTCAGATCAGCCACCAACTCTTTGATGATCTCCTTCTTTCAGATGCTGTTTCTGCCTGGGACCCTGTGTTGGTTTACCTTTTGTTTCCAGGCTCAAGGTTGCAAATCTGAACCTACCAGAATGCTGGGTGTCAGGTAGGTGCTGCTGTTTCAGGTGGGGAACGACCCCGATTGGTTCTGGCAGGGCTGCTCTGGATGGGGGTCCTACTGGTGGTGCTCAAAATGCCTTCTTGTGGGACTCAATAAGGCCCAAAAAGGAACACAGGGCTCAGGAGGGCAGGGCTGCTGCAGGTGGGGAACCTCCCCTGTTGGTCCTGAGCAGGGCTGCTCTGGACAGGGGTCCTACCAGTGGTGTCCTGAGTGCCTTCTGGTAGGACACAAACAGGCCCCAAAAGGAACACAGGTCATAGATAGGTAGGGTTGCTTTGATGTTCTGTCTATTGTTGATAATGTTGTTAAGTTCCCCCAGTATTATTTTGTTAAGATCGATGAGGGGTTTAATGTCCTTGATTACTTGTTCCACATATTTGAGAGGTTTGTAATTGGGGACATAAATGCTAACTATTATTATGTCTCTTGATGAACTATACCTTTTACTATGATATAGTGACCTTCTTTGTCCTTTCTGACTAGATTTTGGTCAAAATTAACTTTATTGGATATAAGGATTGCAAAGTCACCTTCCTTTTTCAGGCCACAAGCCTGGTAGATACTTTGCCAACCTTTCACCTTCAGTCTGTGTCTATTTTTGATTGTGAGGTGTGTCTCCTGTAGGCAGTATATTGTTGGATTTTGTTTTTTGATCCAGTAAGACAATCTGTGTCATCTGATCGGGGCGTTGTGCCCATTGAGACCAGCATATGATCCTGCTGTTCCTCTCCTGGGTATTTTTCCATGGGATTTAGAATCAGCACATTATAGTGACACAGCAATATCTATGTTCATAGCAGCTCAATTTACAATTGCTAAATATTGGAAACAACCCAGATGTCCCTCACTGGATGAATGGATCCAAAAGCTGTGGTACATATATACCATGGAGTTTTACACAGCAGTTAGAAACAATGATATTGCAGCCTTTGTAGGTAAATGGATGGCTATGGAAGAAATTATGCTGAGTAAAATCAGCTTAACCCAGAGAACCAAGAGTTGAATGTCTCCACTCATCTGTGGAGGCTGGATCTAGACCCTGGCCATTGAGAAAGGAGATCTATTATCATGTGTTAAATCCAGATAAGGTGTAATGATACACAACCTAATACTTTTTTAGAGTTATTGTGGGAAGGGGAAGGGAGGGATAAGGGTGGGTAATTGGGGGGGCACTCCTGGGGGTAATTCTAATATCCAGAATCTATACACATTTTATATTATTTTGTTAAAAACTTGTATGATTGTTCAACAAATAAATTTCTCAATAAAAAAAACTTTATTCCGTAAGTGGGGGAGGGGAGAGGGAGAATGGGGAGGGATCTAGAGGGTAATTATGGTTTAAGAATATATGCATATCATATTGTTACTTTATTTATGATTGTACAATAACTCCTTAATAAAAAATTTGAAAAAAGAGTTAGAATAGATATGGGAATCTGAGTCCCTGATATTGTGGCTATTGCTGTGTTTTGCGCCATCTTGTGTGTTTGTAATAATTGTTCTTCTGTTTAAGGGTTTTGGAAGTCTTTTGTGAGTTCCTCTGAATGAAGCAAGTCCTTGACGATTTTCTGTAGTGCAGGCTTTGTGTTCATGTGTCTTGCTAGCTTGAATTTATCATTGAAGTATTTAATTTCCCCATCACATTTAAATCTGAGTTTTGCAGGATATATTATCTTTGGCTGAAAATTGCTGTCTTTCAAAATTTGAAATATATCATTCCATGATCTTCTGGCCTTTATTGTCTGATCTGAGAAATCCATAGTGATCCAAATTGGTCTGCATCTGAATGTGATTTGGTGTTTTTCCCTTGCTGATTGTAGGATTCTTTCCTTGATTTCTCTGTTATTCCTTTTGTAAATGATATGTCTCAGTGAAATTCTCATTTGGTTAGGTCTGTTTGGTGTCTTATAGGCATTTTGAATTTGATTTTCCAGATCAATTCTGACATGTGGAATATTCTCCTTGGTAATTTCACCTAGAAGTTTCTTAATGCCCATTGTTTGTTGTTCAATGTTTTCTTTAATATCAATTGCTCTTGTATTATTTCTTCTCATCTTGTCAAATACTAGTTGGAAGTTCTGATCATGCACAATAAGATTCTTTTCTCTTCTGTTCTCCTTGAACTCAACATTGCTCAACCTGTCTTGTTTGATTTGAAGTTTGTTCTTCAAAAGCTGAACTTCTATTTTCTACTGAGTTTACTCTGGTATTAGTATCTTCCAATGAGCTTTTGATTTGATTGACAGTATTCTTCAATTCGAAGAGCTCTGCTACATCTCTTTTCAGAATGTCTAGCTCTTTATATATCTGGTCTTTCATCTCCTGAAAGTGCTCTTATTTCTTTACTTAAATCTTCTTTTAATTCTTTTATTGAATTACTAATCACATTGTTGATACATTTTTCTAAGTTTTCATCTAGGACCCCAACCATAGACACCTTGGATGGGCAGCTGTGGGTTGAGTTGGAGGATTATTTCCCCTTTTCCTCATTTTCAGTTACAGGGAAGGCAGCTTGAGGTCTGACACTGAATAATTCCTTGGGGGCTTTGCTGATGGTATTGGAGCTTTCTATCTCTATGCTTAGTTGGGTTGGAGTAAAATTTGGGTAGCACCTTCCAATGACTGGAACCCCAGTTTGTGAAGTATTGTGGAACTTTCTTTCGGTTTTCCACTATCTCAGAGGTTAGAGGGTAGAAGTCAATAAGTGTAGCCAATGCATATAACAGATAATGTGGACTGTGGCTATTACAGTATTGATTAGCACCTGTAGGAGCAATGGATTACCATTTTCTCTTATGAGAGCTCTCACAGTATACTTGATTAACAAGCAAACATCCGCTTTCAAGTATTGCATTCATGTCACTTTACCAAGACCTCTGTAGATGAGGAAAGTCTAGCGAGAAAGGGGAACGAGGAAGGAAGATAGTGTGGAACATGTGAATTATGATATAGAGCATCAAGGTAATAGAGGTGATGTAGACTATTCTGCTAAAAACAAGGAAAAGATAGAAATGGGGTTAGAGTGGGGCAATGACTTTGAGGGAGGATGAGAGAGATCAGAATAGAGTTTAGGAATTGACAGAGTAAAGGAAAGAAGAGGGTAGTAGAGACTTGGGGTCTTTTCAGACCAAGGAGACTTAGGTAGTCCTCAGTTTGCAATATTGCAGGCAGTCCCAGGTCAAACCCCAGCAATATGGACACAGCAGTCAAACACAAAAAGTACAGTGGCAGTAAAAAAACAACCACACAAAGAAACAAACAAAAATATACATGAAGAAAGTCCAATTTCAAGAACAACCATAGCAAAAAAAAAAAAAAAAAAAGGAGTTGGGAAGGTTATAAATTATTACTGCCAAGGTCAAAATGTACCATGGGGATATGTGTTCATAGTTGACTTCTCGGCGGAGTCACTTCCCAGTTGAGTTTGTTGGAGGGAGTGAATTTTGGTGATCTCCGCTGACAGTGAGATTCCCAGGATTCTTCCCAGGATTTTTCTCCTGTAAAGGGGTTGCAAACATGCACATTACCTGCTTACCGTGAGAACAGACTTCAGAGCCACCTGATTGCAATCTTGGGCAGTTTAGTGTCTGCCTGCACAAACACCTGTCTCATTTCAGCTGGGGACCCAGGAGCCACTTGGAGTCTTGTGGATCCTTGTGCAGCTGAAAGAGACTCTTGTGGTTCTTGTGGTTCCAAGGAGAGTGTCCAACCTGGATCAAGTGGGATTCATCCCAAGGATGCAAGACTATTTCAATATTCAGAAGTCAATAAATGTAATTCACCACATAAATAGACTTGGAAAACAAGAACCATGTGGTTATTTTAATAGATGCAGCAAAAAAAAAGCTGCAAGGTACAACACCTATTCACATTTAAAACACTAGAAAAGATAGAAATAGAAGGCACTTACCTCAACATAGTAAAAGCCATTTATGACAAACCTAATGCCAACATTATTCTGAATGGAGAAAAATTGAAAGGATTTCCTCTGAAAACAGAAACAAGACCTTCATCACTCTTATTCAACACAGTTCTTGAAATTCTTGTTAAAGCAATTAGGCAAGAGTAGGAAATTGAAAGGATACAAATAGGCAAAGAGCTCAAACTATTGTTGTTTGCTGATGACATGATTATATATTTCAAAGATCCAAAAAACTCCACCAGAAGAATTCTAGATATTTGAGATACAGTTGCAATGTGCTTCATAAGATATTTGAACAAGCTATGCTGCATACCTGTACAAAAACGTAAATTCAATCCCATTGTCAAATATTTTGAAGAAAAACAAGGGATGATAGGAAGGGAGGAGAAGGGGAAATGTTGGAACTAAGAGAAAGTAAGGTACATTCCAAGCAGTTATAAATGTCACTGTATAAACTATAGCCATATGTACAAAAAACATATTCTTCATAAGTATAAGAATTATGTCACTGTATTATGGTTTTTTAGGAACAACATAGGATGCAGAAAAAATGCAAGGGATCAAGGGACAGGAGGAGGGAAGTAGAAGGATGGAAGGGTATTGAACAAATTGTATTGCTGAATTGTGTGCATCTAGGAATATGTGACAATCCGAACATTATGTAAATCTATAGTGCACTAATTTAAAAAAGAATTCTAGAGCTCATAAATGAATTCAGCAAGGTATTAGGATACAAAATCAGCATTCACAAATCAATTGCATTCCTTTATTCTAATAATGAACATACTGAAAAAGAAATTAGGAAAATTATTCCATTCACAATAGCTTAAAACTAAAATAAAATACTTGGGAATCAATCTAGCAATAGAAGTGAAGGACTGCTATAATGAAAACTATAGAACACTAAAGAAGAACTTGAAAAAGATCTTAGAAGATGGAAAGATCTCCCATGTTCTTGGATAGGGAGAATTAATATTATCAAAATGGCCGTATTACCTAAAATGCTATACAGATTCAATGCAATACCCATCAAAATTCCAATGACATTCTTTACAGAATTAGAAAAAGCAGTCATGAATTTCATTTGGAAAAATAAGAGACTCAGAATAGCCAAAGCAATCCTTAGCAAGAAAAGTGAAATCTCAGACTTCAAATTATACTAAAGAATAACTTTTAAATAAAAAATAATGAAAGCACCCATAAAAACTGGCAAAAGACAGAAGTACATAGGATAGCTCAATGTTAAAGACTCAAATCTCTGGCTATAAAAGCACTGTTCTCTCCTCAAGATTTTCCTTCCATACCCCTTTGGTTAATTGGACAGACAATAAGTACAGAGATGTGAAATTTTTGCTACTTGTGTGTAACCTCTAGATTCAATTTTGTTATTACGAAGTACATAAAATATATCATTTCATTATTTATCTGTTTAATTTCCTCCAACAATCTTATATTTGAAATGCTGTAAGAGGATTTGACTTTGACCTATCTCAGTTCTTTAGCATCAGAGTTTTAGGAATAGGTAGTAAGTGAGCAAACACAATAATCTTGAGTTTGATATTTGGTGGACTTGTGGAAGGAGAATGCCTGACATTAGTGTTTACATAACCACTCAGGGACATGGTTCCAACATCCTCAAATATCCCTGCTCAATTAGAAAATTTTTCTTCCTAATTTAATTTCTGAGGAATTTTCTAATCTTCAAAAAATATAGTTCTGCAATATCTATTTCATCAGAGCATATATTACAAAGAAATCCTGTTTGGTGAGTCTGAAAGTTCATTTTTCCCTATTCTGTGTTTCTGTCTTGCTGAGTTTTTTCCACCATTGGGAAGATTTAAAAAATAGACCAAAAAGTTATTTTTTTCCAACAATTTACAGAATGCAGATGTTGCTGCAAAAAAATCACACAATGGACATGTGCGCAATTACTCTTTTTTAAAATGATCTAACTGTAGCATGAACCATCTATAATCTTTTGTAATGCATTTTTAAAATTTTCTTCCTCCCATCCCCTGATCCTTTGCCTCTCTTCTGGGTCCTATATTGTCCTAAAAAAACCCAAGTACAGTGTCATAATTCTTACACCTGTGAATAATATTTTTTACATACATGACTATAGTATATACAGTGACATACTTATAAATGCTTGGAATGTACCTTGCTTTATCTCAGTTTCAACATTCCCCCTTATCCTCCCTTCCCCGCCTTTTTTTATCCTTTCAATATAGTCTTACATATATGAGGTAATCATTGCCACACATTTATGAGCACATGAATATTAACAGAGCAAGACAAGGCTGATGCCAGTTCATGATCTTCCCCCTTTGAATTCCCCCCAATCCTGTATTTCCCCTACTATACCCCCATGTTAGTGGGCTTCTCTGGAAGTCAAAGGTTCCCCACTGAGTTGATATACATATATATATATGCACACACACAGATATGTATGTATACTCACAGATACACATATATTCTTATAGTCCCATAAATATGAAACTCATTTCATAAGTCAGAAAAAAATTTGTTCAAAAGACTCATGTTAAGTAGAATACATTAACTCCTTAACAAGTATTTGGTGATAATTATTGCGTGTCCAACATTTTGATGGGCATGGATGATATAGCAGTAAACAATAAAAATAAGTTCTTGTTTTTATAGCTTATAGTCCATCATAGAAAATTAAAAAATAAGTAAATAATTGTGATCAGGTTGCAATAGGCTATGTCCCAAGGAAGAAATTTGACTAAAAATTGAAAAAATAAGAAGACACTATAGTAAGAGGCAAAAACCATATTATAGTCAGAAAAGCAACATGTGTAAAGCCCCAGGAACAAGAAAGAATATGACATATTGAAAAAATTACATGAATCATATTTTAACAGGAATGCACACCACAAAGGAAGACACATGAGACAGAAGTGCACAGTGGTGCCGATAGGAAGGAATGATGATCTCTACCCTGGGACAGAGGAAAAGTTATGACAATTTCACAGGAGTGAAATTTGGTATGCAACTTGACCTAGATGTAAGGATTTTTTTCAGGTAAAAGAAATAATAGCTAGAAAAAAGTTACATGGATGCCAGATGAAAAAAGTGTACACTTCTCCAAAAGTGTCTAACTTGTATGTGACAACTCCAAGGAAGTCTCACTCCAATGTCCGTGCTCTAATCCCCAAAACAGACTTGGGACCATTACAGGGCAGCAGTGA
This sequence comes from Aplodontia rufa, assembly GCA_004027875.1. Lineage (NCBI taxonomy): Eukaryota > Metazoa > Chordata > Mammalia > Rodentia > Aplodontiidae > Aplodontia > Aplodontia rufa. Next base: position 7,652 of record PVKS010020977.1, on the reverse strand, counting down.
AACAAATAGAACCAAAGAGCCTTGACTAATGCCGTTTTTTTTTCCCCAGAGAAACAGAACTAATACGAACTATATTAATATATAGAAAGAGATTGAGGGATTGATTGGGTGATGTAATTATGGAGGCTGAGAAGACCCATGATCTACTGTTTGAAAGCTGGGTGCCCAGGAAAGTCAGTGGTGTGTTTCCAGTCCAAATCTAATTGTCTCAGAGGAGGCAATTGTTTGATCCAGCTTTTGTGATGCTGTGGTCATAAGACCTGACAAAGAACAATTTAAAGGAGGAAGAGTATATTTTGGCTCAGTTTCAGGGGTCTCAGTCCATAGACAGCCAACTCCATTGGCTTCTGGACTTGAGGTAAGCCAGAACATTATGATGGAAGGGTACGGCAGAGGAAAGCAATTCATGACCCTGGCAGGAAGCAGAGAATTCTGCTCACCAGAAACAGAAAACAACAAAGTCATACCACCAGTAACTATCCCCTTCAGCCACACTCTATCTCCGGAGAGTTTCCATCCAGTTAATCGATATCAGTGGATTAATCCACAGATTGAGTTATGCCTCTCATAACCTAATCATTTCACTTCTGAAAATTCTTGCATTGTCCCACACAGGAGCTTTTGGGGGACACTGCAGATCTAAATCATAACAGCAAGCGTGTAAGTCAACAATCAAAGTCTGAAAGAACCAAGAGCACCAACACCCAAGGGCAGGAAAACATGTATATTTGAGGTGAGATCAAATTCCTCCTTCCTCCACCTCGTTGTTGAATCAGGCTCTCAAAACATTGGATGATGCCCAGCCACTCTGGTGAGGTGGATCTTCTTCACTCAGTATACTGATCCAAATGCTTATGTCTTCCAGCAGCACAGACATGATGAAATCAGGTTTTGCTTAGTTCCTTAATATTTACAATACACAGTCCCATTTTTCTTGCTCTGGCCACTGAGTGTGTTATTCCTAGGCATATATGGGATAAAAATAAAAAAAGAAGTACAGAGAAATGAAGTGATTACACAAGGGCATAAAACCAGAACACGGTAAGTGAAAACCTAAACCCAAGCCTTAAATGCTAAATCATTGGTGCTTTTTTGCTGGCATCAACAAATATGTCAACATTAAATAATTCAGCAGTTATAAATCCAAGACTGATAGAGCTATGGATCTGATAACAAAATAGAATTAAATTTGAACACTATCAAAAATTTCAATTTCCTTCCCCTTTCTCTATCACCAAATAAGCAAACACATCCCTTGCTTACATCAGAATCCTAGGGATTTGCTGTTCTGTAGAGTCCTTTTTTCTTTTGAGATAAGAAAAAGTAATGCATTTATGGCTGTACTCTGAATGCAGCTGGAAAACAATAAGTTTAAGTTGTATCATGTTTTACAAAGAAGTTTAAAACTGATTACTCATTCATGTAGCCTTTTGGATAGAGAGCACCAAGGCCATGCTGTTTATCTGCTATGTAGTTTTAGAATATTAGTCAGGTAGCTACATGATAAATAAATTTTAGTAAATACCTGTAGTGAGAAGAAATAAATGAATAAAATAACCAAAGGTACTGTCCTTGTATTAGAATCATGTACAATTTAGTGGAGAGAGGATGATATTTTTAAAAAATTAGAAATAAGCAATAGAGTAGATATATTCCAATTATGAGCTCACCAGAGCCATGTGGGATTAATATAGAATAATATAAGCAAGAAATCAAAATTATCTTCACTTGGTAGCATTTATCCATCCACCTTCCTTTTATAGGTTAATACAAGGTATATTTTAAGAGTTAGCATCTAGAGTAAAAGACCTTGGGTCTCTGTCACTTACTGGATGTTAGGATTTGAGCAAGTTACTTGAGCTTTCTGTTTCAGCTTCTTCCTATGTAAAGTAAGGGTAATAAGAGTGCCTACCTCAATCAGGTGAAGATTAGATGAGCTAATGCAAATAAAACACTTAACATAATGTCCTACACAATATAAGCTGTTATTATTCTTTATCAAATATTTATTGGGTATTTAATAAGCACTACTGACTCTATGCTAAGAATACAGAAATGAATTAAAGATTGAACTGCTAAATCATCTGCCAATAATTTTGCCACATAATGTTGAGAGCAGAAATAACATCTACATTCAGAATTTCATGACTTGTGAGCTAATTCTGAATTCTGCCAAATTCTTCAACTGTTGAGAATAAGAATGATTTTTATGTTGAAAGGGCAAATGAAAGAACAGCCTTAAATTAGACCTTTTCAGGGAGAAGAATTAGTCTCATTGTTCTTATTAAAAATGTAAAGCAATCTCTACTGCCACTCATAATGAATTCTTTAAAGACTGGTAGCTTTTAGCACCTGAAAATCATTGGTTTAGAGTTTAGACTGTTCAAGCAAGACTAGCCCTTGTGAAGATGTATCTGAGCTGAGAACAGGAAACCACCTAGAACTAAAAATTACAATTGCCTTAAGTGCTTCCATGCTGCTCAACTCTAACCTTTAGAAACAAACATTAATGTGAAGAACTGAAAGATATTTCCTTAGTGGAAAGCAAAACAAAATCTGCGTGTGATAGATGCTAAAGCTATATTTATGTCTTTGTCTGCATGAAAGATGTTCTCTGTTATCTGTTTGCATTTATGCAACATCATTGGAAAAGTACACACACAAAACACACACACCCGCACGCACGAACGCACACACACAAGAAAAGAAAACAAACACATAATAGGCCTCAGCTCAAATACATGAGATGTTAAAGCAAGATGTAGGTCAATATCAGAAATAAACTCAGATATTTTCTGACATATATTTTGCCTATGCACTCCATCAGACCTATCCTAAAACTACCAAGGAAAACATTTAGCAAAAGGTTCAGTATTTTTAATGAATACCCCCAGGTAGCCTCATAAATAGGTAGACAGACTATTACGGTTTCACAAATTTTATGTTTATCAAATAAGCATGAAAAAAAATAGCTAACCTTAATACCACATATTATCTAGAGGCTCTTTGCTCCACCTTTTGTATGTATTAGCTCATTTAATCCCTGCTGCAGTCCTATGAGCTGAGTTCTATTATTAGCCACACTTTACAGATGTGAAACAGGCATGGAAGGAATGAGGGCTTTGCCCAATAAGACTTCAACTTATTCATTTGTAAATAATAACATTAAAAGCATGCTAATGATACTTTGACATTTACAGTGTAGTCTTGAGCATGTTTTTCTGTCTTCACCATTGTCCCAAGTTTTCAATTCTGTGAATATTCAACAAAATTGACATAGGTGCATTAAAATAGGTTGGGAATCATAATCTAGAACTCATATATATCACTATCATGGCTATATATTTACATTATATGTCATGTAATTATATAATTATATATTATATACTAGATTTAAGTTTTCATAGCTATTCTACATCTAAGACAATGGGAAAAAATGTGTTTTAAGCCTCAAAATATCCTTGGAGTCAGTATAAGTCATTGGCATGTCTACTTTACAAATGAAGTCACTTCAGAAGTATCACATCTGAGTTCAAAACCAGTCTTTCTGACCATGTTGCTTATATTTCCATTCTGGTTTTAAATTTTTCTTTCAATCCTATTGTTCTTAAATCCTATTAGATTGTAGAGAAGCTTTTCCATTATATAAATATAGATAGAACTTCTATAGCATTCAATTCATTACCAAGCCCTCTTGTATATTACATATATTTTAACCTTGTTTTTTTACCCCCCTGATGTTGGAGATTGTTCCCAGGACCTTGTGCATTCCAGGCCAGTGCTCTAGCACTGAGGTACACCCCCAGGCCCTATTTTAACTAATTTGAACCTCACAATTCCGTAGGTAAGTAAATAACTCATTTTGTAGATGAGGTAAAGGTAGAATTCAAACTCAAGCATCCTGATTCCAGAGCCCATGTCTGAAACCACTGCATATATGGCTTCCCAGGAAAACATCAACCATAAGTGGCATTTAAAAAGTGAAAATAAAATGTTTAAAATAACATTTATGACTTCAAACACCATTCAGAATGTAGGGTGAATTGATTGACACATAAATATTTATTGAGCTTTTCTTTGGCAAGCATTATGAAAAGTACAGCTGAGAATATGGTAAATTATTAGCTGTATCCTTAATTTCAAAAGAAGTTCATAGTCCAGCTAAGGAAAACAGACCTACATATAAAAAAGTAATCTTCAGCAAAATTTGAACAAACAATATAAATATAATAAATGCTATAGAAAACTGCAAAGATGTTAATACAAAACCCAACTAAACAAGCTGTATGTAGAGGACACCTAACTCCTATTGCAGGTTAAAAAAAAAAAAAAAGAAAACGTGAGTTCTTGGAGGAAATGACATCCTACTCATAGAAAATGAAAAAATCATGGTTTGGCAATAGATATACCCTGACTGTCATCAATTTTTTATGTTTTTAATACTGCATTATAGTGTTGCACATGTTTTCACATATTATAAATGCATGCAATATAATTTGCTCTAATTCATTTCCCAGCACTTTCTCCTTTCTCTCCCTTTCTCCCTCTCCCAAATCCCTCCTCATGTTTACTGGTCTTCCTTCTATTTATTTATAGCTCTTTAATTGATGCATTATACTTACAAACGATGGTGGATTTCATTATAATATGTTCATACATGCACATTGCATAATTTGGTCAATTGGAAAACATGTTACTTTATATCTTATATCAATATTTGGAGAAATAAAGAAAAAAATAAGAGGTGAAGAATGTCTGAAATCTTTTACATAGACCCAAATTCTTTTGAATATATGATTAGTGAAGAGGCATCTCAATAATTTAATTAAATACTTAATTCCTACATAAAACCCTAAACTGTATTATTTCTGGAAGAGATCAGTACTTTGTGTCTGCAGTATTAATGAAAATACAATATACTAAATGATAAAAGAAAACATGAAACTTTGGTCTGTTCTTTTCCTCCTAGGAATAGAACACAGAAGTACATGCCTCCTCTTCCAGAATCCTCCTCTTTTGGAGTCTATAGTAGAGAATCCTGATAAATACAAGATCTACTAAGAACAAAAATAAAGCCAGGGTTGCAGACCACTGCACACAGTTTGCAGGTATTACATCAATTACTCAATTTGTTATTAGTGTTAATTGGGCTGCCAGATAAATGTATTTGGGTAAGAAAACAATGCACAGGGAAAAAATTTCAAATTGTACTGAGACAAACAATCAAACTTGGGCATGGAAATCTACTGTAAAGTGGTAGAAGTTTATGGAAGAAATTTCTGAGTTAGAAGGCAAATAATCTGCCAGTCTTTTGTGTCAAAGGACTATTTTTTTTCATATAAGAAACATTTAAGAAGCATCTACCATTAAGCTAAATGCATAAAAATGTGAAAAACTGAGACATATTCTTGACAGTAAGGTTCACATTCACTGAAAAAATAAACACAGAAAGAGATAATTATAATTATATATATATATATTATATATATTATTATTATGCTAAGCATTATAATAGAGACTGATATCTCCTATGGAAACGAGTGGAATTAGGGGGAAACAGCTATCCCTCTGGAGAAACTGGGGAAGGCATTATTGAAGAGATGACTGTGGGTTACATTGACACTTGAGTGAAAAATGACTACATCGAAAGGAAGAAGACAGGGAAATTAAACTCCAGAATCATACCAGACTTTTCTCCTAGAAAGGAGAAAATCTGATTACAGAGTAAGTGACCAAAACAGGTGAGATTTTCTCTCTAAGAAGAAAAGTTTCCTGTAAGGGCTGATAAATTCTGGCTAATATGCTGAAACAAATCTGCATTAGCAAAATCATAAATCCATCTCTCAAGAATCTTCATATTAGTAAAATGTCTAGTTTGCAAAAAATTTAGAAGAAATGAAAATACTATTGGTAAAATTCACAGATCAGAAATGGAAACTTACAATTATAAAGTACTGATTATTTGCTAGAAATTCTCTGCCACAAGTATTTTCAGTGCTATTTTATTGTGATGCAAGTCATAACCTTATCCTTACTGCAAGGACTACTGTGTTTGGGCTGCTGAGAAACTCTTTTTTTTTTTTTTTTGTGATCAATGAGGACAACAACCCTCAGGATGGTAGATTTCCTAACAAGAAAATGCAGAGGTCTTTCTGAAGCAGAGACCTGAAAGCTTAATCAAAATGACTCAAACTCTTCAAAAGCAAAGGAGGTGGACAAATGACCCTGGACAGCATCAAATACTGAGGAAAGGACAAGACTGTAGTTCCCTGAGGTTAACCCCTCAGCTCCATGATGCACAGATCCCTAAGGGCACCATGAATGCACTGGGCAATCCTCCATCAAACATATATTAACGAGTTCTACAAGCATTCTCAAATACTGAGCATTAGACCCTGGAGCAAATCTGTCTGGGCAGTTGATGTCACATAGCCTATTTATCAAGCCCATTTCTAACTGACCAGATGGTGTTACTGCTGCCAAAAGCAAATGACCCAGTGATTTAATACCACATAAGATATATAGTTGCTTTTATTTCCTCCCAACTGCCCCCAGCATCCTTCTTTGGAGAATAAGATCAACAAGGACAAACAATTTAAGCGATAGTTTCTGTGGTTGCACAAACAACTCAAAAATAGAGGTCCGAAAGACAGATGACAAGGTGACATCCATTACTTTAAAAGTGAAGAAAATTTCCAGCAAACTATATTTTGCCTTTAAAACTTTAAATGGCAAATGTCCTTCAGGAATAATTTAGTTGAAGGATATGTTGTTTACTAAATTTACTAAATGCATTCTTCTTTTATTACAATGGAAATCACAATGTACCCTTAATTTGAAGGTAGTGCTCCATTCATATATTCATTTTCTATAATACAGAATATGGTAAGCCATATGTTTATAGCAGTACAATTCACAATAGCCAAGTTATGCAAGTAACCTAGGTATCTGTCAACAGGTGATGGATGAAGAAAAGGTGGTATATATGCACAGGGGTTTTACTCAGACATAAAGAACAAAATTATGGCATTTGATGGAAAGGGGAAGGACCTGGAGAATATTATGGCAGACTTAGAATGCCACGGGTCCTACGTTTTTCCTTATATGCAGATGCTAGAGAGGAAAAAAAAAGGAATCTCATGAAACTAGAAATGAGACCAAGAAAGAAATGAAATGTGAAGGAAAGGGGAGGTATGGGGGAACGAAATAGACTAATTCACATCATGTGCATGTAGGAACATAGCACAATGAATAACACTATTGTGTATAATTATAGTGCACCAATAAAATGTATTTTAAAAAGAGAATATACTGAGGACTGAATTCAGAAAAGCTGTACTCCATGCTGTTATAATTATGTCATGGTCATTATCCCGTGTGTCCTCTCAGACCACAACGCTATAACCCTAGCAATCAGCAGCGATAATCATAACAGAAAACACACATACTATTAGAGATTGAATAATACCCTATTAAATGAAGAATGGATCCAAGAAGACATGAAAGAAGAAATCCACAAATTCTTGGAAGAGAATGAAAATGAAGACACAACATATCGAAACCTTTGGGACAGCATGAAAGCTTTCCTAAGGGGAAAATTCATAGCATTGAGTGCCCACATTAAAAATGAAGAGAGATCCCAAATAAATAAG
>PVKS010020976.1:0-27024 GCA_004027875.1 Aplodontia rufa | reverse complement strand
GTACAAAAGCTTTGGTACATATATACTATGGAATACTACTCAGCCATTAGAGAGGACGATATTATGGCTTTTGAAATCAAATGGATGGAGATGGATAGAATTATGCTTAGTGAAGTCTCCCAAGCTCAGAGACTTAAGGGCTGAATGGTTTCTCTCATCTGTTGATGCTAGCATATATGGGGAAGCAGTAGGGCAGACGGCTAATCTAACAAAACTTCTAATTGAATGACTTTCAGAGTAATAGGGGGATGGCTCTCTAGGATACTTGGAGGTGTAGGGAGGGGGATGGGGAGTGGAGAGGGTATATGAAAAACTCATAGGAGTCTGGTGATTCGGAAGATGGGGGAACCATCCCAGAACTATCCTACATTCTCTTTCACTGTCTCTCTCTCTCTTTTGAAGAGGAAGAAGGAAGAGGAGGAGGAAGAGGAGAGGAGGAAGAAGAAGGAAGAGGAGGAAGAGGAAGGGGAGGAAGAACGGAAGGAAGAGGAGGAGGAAGAGGAGGAAGAGGAGGAGGGGATAGAGAGGCTGGTGCAAATGCAAAGAGAATGAGCCCAGATTTCAAAGCAGATCATCCTCAAAGTCGATCTCTTCATTTATCTCATCTGATTGCCTCAGGGGATCTGGAGAGACAGGTAGGATGGTCATCACCTTTCCAGCGGCACAGATGACTAAGATGACTTCAACTTCTACCCAAGTCTGTAATATCCTTGACTCAGAACTGGACCCCTCGCCTGTCTGTCTTCAAATCCTATATTCTTCCACCCACATCACTCTATTTCACCATAAATACAGGTAGTAGTTGAAATCAAACAATAACTTTCCTTTAAAAAAAAGAAATTAGAGCCCTTACAAATAAAAAAAAAAGAACTGAGAAGATGCATTTGAGATTTACAATGTAGAGAGTGGTGAGAATCGAATCCTGGGATGAATTTATCCATTCAGTAAAGAGTTCCTGCCTCTGTCAGGAAAACTTAGATTATACAGTGATAACAAAATCAGTATCTTCATGTCTTAAAATAATTAATACTTCTGTTTCTTTCTGGTTCACAGTATAAGCAAAGCACAAGAAAGTCCTCTGCTCATCCAAGCTACTCTAAGAGTCAGGCTCAGCAAGAAGCCAGTGCCTTCTACAACATTGGTAGCTATTGTTCTGGAATGGAGAGAAAGTTCTAGAAACTCTGGCACCAACAAACAGATGCCTGGAAATGGAAATGATGTACATCACTTCTGCCCCTACCACTTGCCAGAATCAGTCACACGTCCCACTGAGCCACAAGGTGCTGGGAAGTTGGAGAACCACAAAAAGCTGATGAGCAGCCCTCAGGACCACCATGGTGATATCCATGCTTGGTAATGGGGAGACTGCCAGGGTTTACTGCACCCAGGAAGAAGGGTTACCATGAGGACACTAAAAGCCGGATGTAGACAGACAGGTGAGGAGTCTTCCTGCAAAATAAGAAATCATTTCATTAATAATACAATATCAACAGGGTAAATCATTCCAGAGGAGATTGCTTCTCTTAGCTAAATGGCAGAACTTTTAAAAAAGAAATTTTGGGGGGCTGCAGTGGTGGCTCAGCAGTTGGAGCACTTGCCTGGCATGCGCAAGGACGCAAGTTCAAACCCCAGCACCATCTACACAATCAAGTGTTGGAGCAATGAAGGCGACATGAAAAACTAAATAAAATTGATTCTTTCTCTCTCATTGTCCCTCTCACTCTTTAAAAAAAGAAAGAAAGAAAAGAAAAAGAAATTTTTCATCTTGAAGCACAGAAGTAAGAAATAATATCCAAAGAATAAGAGTTCTGCTTGTCAACGATTGACTTGCAAATAGCTAATCAGCTAATACTCATTCTTAAGGTAACCACTCAGTTGATGTTCGTTTTAAAGATGTCCACTGGATGCAGAACATTATTCCAAAACCCAGCGCCAACCTTAAGCTCAGAGCACTTTTCCACCACACAGGACAAATGGTTTTTCTGCTGAATGTTGAAGAAACTAAAATCCTCCCTTGCCCTGGGTGACGCTATTTGATATTCTTGGTGAATGCTTTGATACTCTGGCCTGGAGTGGCTGCAAGATGCACTCAGGAGAGGTGAAGTTCTGGTTCTGGAAGCTGGAGTTGGAATCTTGGCTTTGTTCAGTCTCTGCTGTGCCCGCAAATGATGGGGACCTCAACTCAAGAGGCTACCTTAAGGAGGTGGAGTGTAAAAAGGCCCCACACTCCATAGGTGTTTGGTAAGTGTTGCTCTCTTTGCTGCACCTCAGGTTTTAGAATATCTGCCACAGGCAAGGTTCCAGAGGTGCAAAGCATGTTTATGACCTCAGATTTCATTTTACAAGGCTCATGTGTGAGCCTGGGTAGTAACGTCGGTGGAGGAGGTGTGGGTATTTTTTTTTTCTCGTGTAACTTCTTTCGCACATCATACCTCCTTCAAAAGCCACGGTGCTGGTTCTAAAGCAGCCCCTCCACAGGCTTGCCTCCCATCCTCCGACAATTCGCCCAGGACTAAAGTTCAAAGGCATTTCAGCCAGTGATGAGCTTGGGGGATCTGTCAGTTGACCAACGGGAACACGAGGAAGACTGACGGCCTGTTGGCGATGCTTTAGTGAAGCCCATCTGTGCAGCCAGGTTAGGAACAAAAGCCTTTGCAGCGAGGACCTAATTCATCATTGGGAAAGATAGGAAGTAATGTTCTTAATGAAAGAACAAATCGCTCTCAGGCAAGCAATGACTTCATCTCCTCCTGGGGGTACCCTGCATACTATTTTTCCTGCAAGCTGTGCCCTTTGGGCAGCCTGCGAGAGTCCAGATGCATTTCTCTACCAGCCTTGAGCACCGCTCCGTGAGCAGAGAAGCAAACCTCCAATCGCATCAAGTTCAGAGCCCTGACTGTTGCAGAGGAGTCTGACCATCCCGGTGGACAGGGCCTGGGGGGCCTTGATGACTTCTAACTATAAGATAAACTAACCGGTATTCAGATGGCCACACCTTGCGTTGAGCACAGGCTTCCTACAAAATCCTTCATCTCGGTGAGGGAGCCGAGAACTACATAGAGGGGTAGGAGTGAGCGAGGAGAGACAAGGAAGAGATTAGGGGGACCAGAAGGAAGGCAGCTGGACAGGGAGAGGAAGCACCACAGATGACCATTTAATTTCATTTAACTTTTCACATGTACTAAAGAAATCAAGGAAAGAAGGACAGAAGGAAGTCTGTTTTAAATAAATAAATAAATCTAACACGACCCCCAGAACCAGGGTTCCATGGTATATAAACTTAGGGAAACATTAGCATGTGGGTCAAAAGCAAACTCCTTAGGAGTGTGATCATAACCACACTCTGCCTTCTGATTCCTTCTCTGGCCTCTTTTTCAGCTGCTCACAAATCCCCCTTGGCTCTACCAAAGCCAACCACTTGCAGCTCTCCTAACACACCATGCTAGTTCATGCCTCCCTTCAATCAATATGCTTGGAAACTTCATCTCTTCCTTGTGCATTTGCTGGACTCCTTGATCTGAAAACCCAGCTCAGGAAGGTCCTCCTTTGTGAAATCCTGAACACCACCCCTCCCTGATCCCACAATGCCTACACAACACACACACACACAGAACACTATTGCCTTCTCTGAATTACTTTATATGGTGAACCTAATTCTGTTATTGCCTGTATCACATCATATCAGAAGTATATGTGTTTGTATCTTCCATTTTAAGATCCCTCCAGTGCATTGCCAGCACCCAACAGGGCCTACATGATGCTTCAATGGGTGAATTCGTTCATTCATTTTATCTGTGCAAAGAGCACACTATGAGTTCTACCTCCACTGAAGTCTAAACTAATCTCTCCCTTTCTTCCGTGGGAAGGCAAAAGATATTTAATTGGGGAAAATCCAAGGTAACATAAGAAGCATTTCTAGCCTTTGATCGTACCTTGAAAGACAAAGGCTCCATTAACTTAATTTAAGGCACAGCCCCCACAGTTGCAGCACTTTGGCAAACTGACCTCCCTTGCTCTCCATGTGACCTTGCAGCCACAGGATGGGGTGTCAAGCATGACACAGAGATGGCCACAGGAAGGGGTGTCAGGTGTGGCCCCGCCTTCCTGCCACGTCCAACTCTACTGGGGTAGGGGGAACTTGTCTCAGGATTACCTAGGCGGGTGACTCTCCAGCTTGAGAATGCATCCGAGCTACCTGGAGGGCTTGTTAAAACACAGCCGGCTGGGCGCCACCCTCAGGAGGCTGATTCAGCAGGTCCAACAAGGCGAGGCCTGAGAATCTGCATTTCTAACAGTTCCCAGAGGCTGCAGCTGCTGCTGGTCTGGGGACCACACTTTGAAAACTACTGGTCTGTGAATCCCTGACTGGTTCCTGATGTTTCTTTTCCTGCGTCTTAGGAACAGGTATGCTTCAGTCACCTGATACTGCTCTCAGGGAGATGCAAAGATGACCAGCACAAAGACCTGTCCTGTCACCCTGTTTCCCAGCAATGTGACAAGCAGCAAATCACAGAGCCTCAGAACAGCTTACCTCTTCCAACAATGGCAATGGGCAGACTGTCACTGTCTCTACCCTCAACGATCTGCTGAGAACACAGTGGGAAAAGATCTTATAAGTGCCTTTACATTCTGAAAACCACTGAAAGAATGAGAAATTTGACCATCCGAGACAATACAAACACATGTGAACAGTCCAAAACAATTTTTAAATGTATGGGGTTGTGGACGGTAATTCAAGGAAAGATTTCAGAACCAAATTTCTCTATTTTAACCACAGACATTTTCATAAATTAACAGATAGAATAGAATTTAACCATTGAAAGATTTTCCTAGGCAGATATAGGAAATATCCTTCCTCATTATTTGGGAAAATATCACACAATTGTTTTAATAACAGCATTTATCTGGGGAAAAAGATGCAAAATACAAATTCTTCATTATTCAAGTTAACTTCAGTGCCTGATCTCCCATAATGGAGAGGACACCAAAGGCTACTTTTTGTTGACACCCCACACAACTTAACACATGATAAATTAACTATGCATATTTTGATCTAACCTTTGTCAAAAGAGAAGGAAGGACCTTAGGTGTCCAAAGCTTAAGGAGATAGGCTTCTTTCATGTAATGTAGCATTTGTTGATGTGATAGATAAAATTAATCCATGGTGTGAGCAAGAGAAAATTGAAGAGGAAGTTGACTTAAATGACTACCATGATTGTCCACACTAAAAATAAAATGAACCCGAGCCAGGCTGCCAGAATGGGAGAAAAGGGAAAAGGACTGAAATAAAATTTAAAAAGAAAAGTTCACAGAATTTGGAAGTTAGAGATGGAGAAAGCAAAAATAGCCCAGTTTTAGTTAATGCCCAAGAACAAAGCTAACCTGAACTTGAATGGTTTGTTCTATCATTTACTTAACCAAGTTCGGAAATCTCAACTTCAATTTCCTCATCTGTATAAACAGCTCCTCAGATGCTGTTGGGCCGATGGCATGAAATAATGCAGAAAAAGACCTTAGCATTAACTGGTATTAGCAACTGTTCATTTTTAAAGATGCCAAAAGATCCCCTTTCAATCCCCAACCCTATTATGATAACAACTTCATAACCTTATTTTCCCACTGTAAATGTCATGAACATTGCTAGTTCCCATTGTGTGGATCTACTTAATCAATCCTCTGTTGTTGGACATCTTGTTTGGCTTCAATATTTTGCTGGTTTTTTTTAATTACTTGAGATGTTATTGACTTCAGTTAACAGAAAAATCCAACTCAAATGAAATTTTAATACACTGGGGAAAAAAGAAGGCTTTCCCCAAATCTTAACCAATTCTTTCTTGCTGATTCTCCCCTTCCTTGATTTTTTCCCCCTTAGATGATATGTGCTTTTGTTTTTGTTAAGATGCTCTTGAAATTCTGTTGGAATTCGAATTGGGGAGAAAATGAATATTGATATTTGTCATGGAGAAAACTAAAAATTTTCTAACACTGCATCATTCCACCCTGAAACATCCTTGTCCTCCTAATGACTGAGTTTGCTTTAAGAATTCCCTTGAGTTTTACAGTTTTCTTTATATGGGAGCATTGCATACATGCCTTAGCTTCTAAGACTGAGGTCTTACAGTGTTGTTATTGTCTTTACTGCTGATATCATAAATATTTTTATCAGTCTTTCATCTATGTTTTATATTACCATCTTGTCCAACTTATTTATTAGAATTTCATTTTTTATTAAAACTTTTCAGATTTTTGTTGGTTCTATAGGCAGGCAATTTTACCCTCTGCAATTAGTATTTCCGATATTCTACTTGTTCTTCCTTACCTTACTGTGTTGACCAAAACTTCATTTCCAAAACTATGAAATATGATAGTGAGTTCCTGGGGGATGTAAGGGGGGTGCAGAGAGGGGGGAAGGGAATAGGAAGGACATCAAGGTGACCAGAGGGAGGTAGTATAGGGGAATCTAACCTGAAGGGAACCTCCGTCTTCCACGAGAATTCCAATTAATGTAGGGCTTAAGTAGAGTGAAACATGGAACCATGGGGAACCCAAAGCGGAGAAACCATGGTCTGGCACCAGTATTGGCTTGTTCTGTCATTACACTTTTGTTCTTGATTGTTTGATGATGAACCCCTCCTAGTTGTAAGACCATGTTTATTGAATAAAAATTTTTTTAAAAAAATAGTAGGTGGAAATACAGGAAACTGTCACTATCCCAAACGAAAGGAATTCAAGTGCTAGCAATTTCATAGGTTTTAATCTATCATGTAGCCATTAGGTACAGTGTTGGGATTTGATTCAAGTAGCAATTGCCTAGTAATTAAACCAGCATTTTTGAGTGCCTACTGTGGCTGGCATAGAGCTACGTCGTGGACAAAGAACTCTTAAAAAGATGAACACGGCTCTGCCTTCTGGAAGTTGACAGTACTGTGAGAGAAAAGAGACCACAATTCAGCTAAAACGATAATAAACAAACAAATAAATAACTAATGTAGTGGTGAAAAGGGCTCAGAGGGATCACCATGTGCTAGGAACTGCGGCAGGGACACCCTTCAGACAGGATGGCCAGCCTCTGTTCTGCTGAGGGACACAAGTTGAGGCCTGAAGGCTGATGTGGAACCGTCAGCCACAAGCCACGCCTGAGGTGGAGATTAGGTTTTGAATTGAAGGCAGATTAAAAATTTGATTTGGGCTGGGCTTTTAACACCTAAAAATGAAATATAGCTCATGGCTCATAGTGACCAGCAAGCAATGGGACAGTCCCAAGCAGCTGCCATGGGAGGTGGAGTGGGGAGGGGGGCAGTGCTGATGAGCACCCTCAGAGGGAGAAAGCAAGCCATTTCTTCATTGCACCAAAAGATGCTTAGCCATCCTGTCACCCAGAGCCACAGACTGGACAGGCATGTTGAGGACAGATTTGGGAAGACTTTGAACTTTAGCTTAGAAACCAAAAGGAAGCAATAATGCTTCTTGAACAAAGAATTTACTTGATTCTTCCAAATCACAGGGCTCATGGGACCCCAGGACAGAGGGTAGGGACGTTTCCCGCATGGCTGGGCCGGTGTGTTTTGTGCCTTCTTTTATAAAGGCCAGCAGAAAGTCCCAAGAATTTTCATATCTGTACCCAAGCCACATTGCCACAGAAAGTGCCTTATTATCTGTCCTACTGGACAGAGGAAAAGACAAATCAATTGTGTCTTAAGAACTGTCTATAAGACCAGGTGGCAGAGAAAGGCCAGAGCTAGGCTCCAGCCAGGTCCATGGGTTCTGGGGCAGCGGGGCCATGGGAGTTGGTGGCCCAGTTAGGCACAACCAAAGATGGGGTGCAGAGGTAAGTTCAGTGAATGGTGGGAGACCAAGTGTTAGGCAGTAGCTAGCAATGAGCAGTGAAATGCTTGACAAGGCCACAGGTTTACTCTTGACGTTTTCTCTAAGCTACTGCCAAGGCAGATAAGCTATGGAAAACATTAGTACACAAATATTCAGGGTAAACAGTCAAAAGAGATAATATGGCGGGGGAATGCCTCAAGAACAAAGGATCTATAGGACTCTCTCTCTTGACAAAACCCATAAAAATTGAGATGAAACTAAAAGCTACTGGTGCCAGGTATCTCCTACTAGCTCAGAAGGGAGTATTCCCTAATAGCGCAGGTGCACTGACGTAACTTTTGACCACATTAACATGGGATTGACTTGTAGATGAAGTCCCCCTAAATAGGTTGGCCACCAGGACGATTCTGGTGAGGGTCAACTAAGGTCAGACAAAGGCTGCTGAGGTAGGACCCCAATTTTCAAATCAACCATCAAACAGCAATAAATTTGGAGACAGCATTATCTCCTTTGTCGCTCTCTGCTCAAAGACGGCCCACTCTCTCTCTTGAGAGTGCTCTCTGCTTGAATCTTACTCTGCTTTTACTTTACTTTCACCTCTCTGTCACTTATAATAAAACTCTCTTGCAAGAAGTCTGGTATCTGACTTTAAATTTTCTTTCGTCAGAACCCGAGAACAGACAACTGGAGTTTCAGCTCCCTGCTTTCCTGTGACACAAGGGGGACTCACACGTGGGTGTTCCAATAAGGAGCAGCGCAAGGAGAGGCAAGGGACACTTGTAAGCTGGGCTGGAGCAGCTGGTACTGTGTGATACCAGTAGAGGCCCAGGGTGAGCAGGTCCCTGCCCCAGAAGGAGGATGGCTTCCAGGCAGGACTGAGGCGCAAAACCTGCAAAAAGCTAAAGGGCCAAACATTGGATTGAACAACAGTGTCAAATCGAAAAAGCATCGCCAAGGGGCTGAGGCTGTGTTCTCAGAGGGGCCTAGAGCCTGAACAGAGGCTGGATGGAAGAGGAAAGTTCAGTGAATCCAGTCCAGGAGAAAGAGGCAAGACAGAGGCAGGGCAGGGACGGGATCCACTCAGCCTCACAGGGCACCTAGCCTGGTGACGACAGAGCTCCCTCTCACTCCCTGCCCTGCCCCGAGTGTGTCTGGGCTTGTTGAAACCCTGACGTGAGCTACTGCAAGTGTCACCTGTTATGTGAAAGAAACAACGCAACAGGAGAAAGGGGAAGTGCTGTGAGCGTCACCCGGGAGACTCTAGCGCTATTACCTAGGCATTATTGGTCACGAGACCAACAGGCCGCTGGTCACCACAGTAACGACAACCGAAACAGTTCAGCTTTCCCAAGCTGGGGTTTAATGACGATCGTGCTACACAGAATCGTGACTAATCCCGCAGAGCATCATAAACAGAGCTGCTAGTGTCCAATCTCATCAAAGATGCAGAAAGTCACTTGCGAGTGGACAAAGTGCGGTTCTCAGGGTGGGCATGCCGCTGGAGCCAAGAAAAGCAAAGAGAGTCTCTCGGCTCAGCTTGAAGCCACTGCCATTTCCACGCCTCCTTTTCTCCCTCTCCATCTCAGTTGTTAGGGAGGGCTACTTTCAAAAACTCTCAAGAAACATGATAAATTTGCAAATAACACCAGATATGCACATTACTAGACACATTGCTAAATCAGACCCAGAGTACTATGGAATACTCATGGATTAGATCTGGTTATTTTCTTTTATGGCATCAGGGCAAGACAAAATCCATGGTTATCTCTTTGAAAGAGATTGTTCCCTTCCAAATGCCTGGTGCAGATGGGAAACTCCATCTTCCCTCTCCTTTCTTTTTGTCCCTTGGCCAGAGTGGAAGACCCAGGTTGTAGGCCCATTACCGCCACCCACTGGTTGAGAAGTCCCGTCACAACCTCCCTGACCTTGGGTTTCCTGTCCTAGGGCCCCTAGGATGCCACATTCTTTGGAATTCTTTGTTTCAAAGTCTGTTCCCTTCCCATCTGCCATACAGGACTCAGAAAGAGCCGTCTGCACAAGGAGATCAGCACACAGGAGCCACCTTCAGACTTTTCCTCTACTCTGGTTCATCATTGGATCTAGGGCCCAAGACAACTTACTCTAGTTCCCACATGACACTCCTAATTTGCATGGAGAGCCCAGTTAGGTGCAAAACAGCCACTGCATTGACCGCGTTGTGGTCAGGTGTCTAACTCGGACCAACCAGCTCTGGTCAAGGGTGTGGCTCATCTGGAACCAATATGGCTATCCAGTCCACCCCAGCAGTCATTTCCAGGAGATGACAGTGCATGCAGGCCCTTTCACCTTTACAAAATGGAATATGTATGAGAATAGGGAGGTATTCAGGGAGACAATCAACAATGTAGCATATTCTTTACCCCCCCCAAGAATCCAAATAATACTTCTGCAATCATTTAATTTCGGAAAATTCACAATCTAAACATTTATATCAGCTGTAGGGGCAAAATATAGAAGAATCAAGAGACTGAAGTGTGGGCAATGTGGGGGTAACTCTGGTTTAGGAGCAAATGCATATGATATTGTTACTTCATATACATTCATGATTGTATAATAACTTAACCCCTTACTAAAAAAAATTTTAAAGTACTTAAGCTTATGTTAAAATATGGAATATGCAAATATATATAAATAAAAATGGAATATGCAATTTATTCTGAAAAATAAATCAGATAAAGTGAACTCTTGGACCTACATGTAATCACACACTGAGAACCCTGCTCCTTGGGCTTTAGTTTGGTTGGAAGGAAAAAGAGCAGAGAATCCACTTTCCTGCAGCAATTCCTGAATCTCCTCCAGCCTCATTGTCCTGATCTGTAAGATGGGACCATGTGGAATTAGAGTTGGACGTGTGGTATGAAGCACAGCAGCGGGGTGCTCAGGAAACCATGCTCTTCTTCCTTTAATTCTGACTCAACTCACCTTTTCCCATTTCTTTCACTATAGTTGTTTCCTAAACTTTAACCCGGAGATGGTATCCTATAGATGGCTATAATCAAGTGCCTGCGTTAGGTGCTAGCATTTTCTATAAAACTAGGAATAATAACCTAGACTCATTGAGCTTCCAATTTTTTTCACCTATAAAATGAATATGCAAAAAAAACAACAACAAATGAATAATTAAAGTGAATATGCCTTGGATTTGTGAAATGGAATTGTCACAAGGCTCATTTTTAAAAGTCATGCTTGTAAACCACTGAGCATGAGGCCTGATATCCAGTCAGTGAAAAATTGGTATTAGTTATCCTCATTGTTTTAGGCAGTTTTTTTCATTGCTGGGACTGAACAACCTGACAAGAACAATTTTAGGAGGAAACGTTTATTTAGGGGCTCATGGTTTTGGAGGTCTTCATCCATTGAAGGTTCCATTCCTCAGGGCTCAAGGTGAGGCTGAACTTCATGGTGGCAGGCGTGGGTCCACAGAGCAGAGAGCTCACGGCGTCACATAGGGAAACAGAGCAGAGACAGAAGCTCCCTGCCAGATACAGAATATATACCCAAAGGCACACCCCCAAGGCCCACCTCCTCCAGCCAAGCCCACCTGCCGGGATTCACTCACCCACTGGGTTAAGGCTCTCATAACCCAATCACATCACCTCAGCCTGCCCAGTTTGTCAGATAGTAACTTTTCAGGGACACCTCACATTCAAACCATAACAATCATCATCAGTCAGACAGTGCAGTATCAGAGCTTCAAGTCCAGCACTCAAATCTACTTCCTGCCAAACCCAACCTCCCCTGTCCCACTTATTAAACTCAATGCAGTCAGGTGGTCGGGGATTGAAACACTCACTGTTGCTGCCCAGGATCTGCGACCTCCTTTTCAGCACAGTGAATGAACAGTCACTTCCCTAGAGCTGGGTAGGCCGGAGTCTCAGAAGATACTGTATGAGACTGGAAGGAAGAGACACCTTCTGCAGCTTTATGACTGGAGTAGGGTTTCTCAGAACGATGTGAAAGTTCAATAAACCAAAAAAAGACGGAATTCTAAAGGTGAACCTGATCCCATGTCAGGAAGTCCACTAGGGAAGAAAATTCCCGAAGTGTAGGAGGATGTTACAAAGGAAGCTAACTCATCAATACATCCTCAACACAGAAGCAGCAACCTGTTGGAATTGTGGGTTTTGATGACACCCAGAGCAATCCAGCTATTGGCACCTAGACTTGATGACCTGGACCCAGGAGAAAATTCACTTAGTACCTCCTTTCAGTTGCTCCTTATGGAAAGAACTTTGCCCAGGGACAATTCAAATAACACTTCAAAGAGGTTTACAGTCTAACTCAGAATGGGAACTTCGGGCGTGGGAATGAGAAGACCTATGGGCAAGGTCATTACTCCTGATGTTGGAGATGATTTTGAGTCCTGGCTCTGCAATGCACCAGCACAGATACCCTGAACAAACCCAACTTCTACGTGACAGAAGAGAATTGAATAAAATCAGTGGTTTCGAGCTCCTCCTCCACTTCCTGTGGTCTCTCATCACGACCTCAGAGGCCCCTGTGATGTGCAGGAAGGAACATTAAGGAGTCCTGACAGCAATGATCTTCTGGGTCCCCTCCTCCACCACACCACCCCTTCAGCTAGCCAGTCTCTGCCCTTTGTTTTAGATACCATTGTTTCAAATGAGCCTGGGTTAAGAAAAGTCTTTCGTTTCTCTGGGCAGGAAAAATAACTAGGCTATCTCGAAATGCTCTCCAGTTCTGACAGCCTGAGCCTCAAGCACGGCGAGGGGACAGGATTACTTCAAGGACAGGGTGGGAAGAAGGGGCAGCACACAGACACAAAGGACCTTGCCAGCATGCTGGGGCCTCCAAGCCTTGAAAGGAGAATCATATGAACGGGTCCCTGGGGTGGCAAAGCACCCTGAAGGATGGATGGCTTGGGGGCACCCAAACGCCAACCACAGCCCCCAAAGCAAGAGGATGGGGAGCTGGGGAGTGGAAGGGACATCCTTCACTAGTCAGCAACTCCCATTCCACTTGTCTTTTTCTGATTTTGTCTTCTAATTCCATTCCTGTCTTCAAAAGGCAGAGTAAAACGTCTTTCCCTGGCAATCAAAGTTGACCTGTCACCTTGCACCAGAGGAGCACAATGGCACCGTGGCTAAGGGCATGTCATGTTCAACTAATTAAAAAAGGCACCATCCCCAGCTGGATCATGTTGAGGTTGGCCGCCAGTCCTACCCAGACCCCAACACATCCCCGTGACGCAGGCACACCACGTCTCAACATCGTGCCTGGGCACCTCCCCCATCAACTGCAAAGTGGCACTTGCAGAATGTTGCCAGGCCAGCAGCCACCCTCCATCCCTGCTCTCACCATCAGCCCAGCCAGGGCAAGGAATTCCCACGGGCTGCCCAGCGGACTGTTACAGACAGAAAAGCCATGTCCAAGCCCCTGATTTATGATATGCCATGAACATGACACTTGTCTCATGTTCTTGAGCCCAATTCAAAGGAGCAAAAGCAGATATATAAAACAGGAACCAAGGGAATGGTGTGCCCCTTTAAGGCACCTACACAGGACTCTTCGCTCTCCTGCAAACTGGAGTGGGGGCTCAGCAGGGGGCAGGGCACCATTCCCTCCTCTGTGGCAAGGACTTTTTTCCTGAAAAAGTTCCAGCCCTGTCCTTGGCATGTGCTTCTCTCCCATGCCAGCCTTCGCGATGCCTCGCCCCTGCCGGGAACTCCCTGCCCCACACTCCAGCTGCCCACACATTCGGATCATTTTCTAGTTCACCGAACAGAGGAAGGAGTGAATGAGAACTGCTTCTTGCGATCCAGTTTCTTGAAATCGATTTTGCTTCATATAACAGAAACAGAACTGCAGAGGCAGAGAACTGTAATGCAGAATTTCCAATAAGGATCAAGACCGACCTATTCAGTTTTAACCTGATGAAACAGAGGGAGGTCGGCTACTCCAAAGTCTCCCGAGAGCAGAGAATAAGCAGCACTAGCAATGATCGACGGCCAGGCGGGAGGGCTGGGCTCAGTGCCACACACCAAGCTCAATTCACACAATCACCCTGTGAGCAGAGGCTATTACCAGCCCCATTTTCAGATGGGAAAACTGAGAACGAAAAGAGAATTCCAAGTTGTCTAGGCTTGTTGAGGGGAGAAATACAGAGGGTGCCGTGGAAAATGCTCTCCGCAGACAGCCAATCACTTCTCCCCCGTGAGCCCCAGTTGCTGTTTGTGAATCGAAGATAATTATATTTTGCTCCTGGGTAGCTATGAGATTTTAAAAGAAATGAGGCATGTAAAATTCCTTGGTAAACTGCAAGATACTGTGCAGAAGAAGGAGAAAATACATTCTTCCTCCAAAATGAAAAGTACATCTACGGTGGGGGGGGGGGTTGTTGTTGTTTAAAATATGTGCTTTAAATTATGTGTTTAAAAAAAAGAATAAAAGAGTACAAAAGAAATATAAAGAAAAAATAATCGTCACTATCCAGAGACAATTAGCCAGTTGGTGACAGTTCGAGAAATCACTGTTTGTGTGTGTGCATGCCTGTAATTATGAATTAATGGTATTACACTTTTCATGTTTTTTTATCTGTTTTTTTAAGAGAAAAGTACAGTGAGAGAGAGAGAGAGAGAGAAAAAGAGAGAGAGAGAGAGAATCAATTTTTAGTGAGTTTTTCACAGGCCTTCGTTGCTCTGACATTTAGTTATGTACGTGGGTGCTGGGGTTTGAACCCGTGTACTCGCTCATGCCGGGCAAGCACCATAACAGCCAAGCCATCGCTCCAGCTCCTTGTGGTCTGTTTTTTGCCCTCAAGTAATCCATGGTGAAAAATCAGAGAAGCCTTATTTTTAAGGAGGTCACACTTCTGAATTTTGCACACCAACATCCTCTTACTGGTAAAGGTGGTCCTCAGGGCAGGCATCGTCACCTACAATGGGACAGCCTGTGCCCTGCTCAGTGGCCAGGAAGACACAGGGGCACGGAAGGCCAGCCCGTTCCAGTCCCCTGGCACAGCTACAACACCAGGAAGGGTGCCTTTGTGCAAATGTGCACTGGCCTCTGATGGCCGTGGAGGCCCTAGAGCCGGAGAGCAGCTTCCAAGCACACTGGGTGCCTGCTGTCGGCCACTTCTGTGCCAGCCCAGTGCCTGTGTCCCAGAGCACACAGCACCAGACTCCCAGGCACCAGGTCCCTTCTGCTCTGTGGGGACTACCTGCCCAGCTTCCATTCTTCTCCAAGCAAGTTTTAGGAAAACATCCAGGGGACAGGAAATTAAGCAAAACTTTGTTCCAAATGCTGCTTCTGAGCTACCTGGGAGAATCAGGTTCTCCAAGTCCAGTTTCCCAAAAGGCTGCCTGTGGGTGTCTCTGCACACACCCAAAACTCACTGGATGTCTCTAAAGCAATGGCAGAGTGAATGAGATTTGCAGACCAAATCATCCTGACATTTAGCTGCTGAAAACTACAAGCATTTCTTACCACGAAGCTTTTAGGGGTCAAGGGGGCAGCTTAGAAGGGCACCTGTAAGTCTGAGGTTGCTGCTGTCATCTCACGGTGCAACTGGGTCAGAAGAAGAATCCACTTCCAAGCTCATCCACATCACCGTCAGCTGCCTGCCTCCTGGGCCTTCCCACAGAGTCCCCTCAGCACAGGGGAAAGGAGAAAGACACAGGGTTAGGGCAGGGATAGGAGGAGGGGAAGGGAAGGAGGAAAAGGAGAAGGGAAAGAAGGAGAGGAGGAGGGGGGGGGAGGCATGGGGAGAAATGGGAGGCTAGAGTTTCTGTAACCCACTCTCAGGAGAGACTTCACTTTTGCTGTACCTTATTTCTTAGAAGTGAGTCCCCAACTTCAGTCCACACTGAAGAGGACAGAATTACAGAAAAGCACCAAGCTCCAGCCTCCTGCCTGGAACACAGATACAATGGCTGGAGTTCTGACGGCCATCCTGTTCTATGAGATGGGGACCAGGGACCAGCATTAGGGACAGTAGATCAGACATAGGAGGAAGAGCCTGAGTGACTGATGATTCCACTGTTGTCTTTTACTCAAAGATTAAACCCTACGTGTTAAGGCCAGAGCTGAGTTTCCTTCACATGCAAGTGAATCTCATTGCAACTGATATAGGTTGTCAGCTCTAACCCCAGGTAAGGGTCCAGGTTCAGAGTCAACCGGCACTTCTGTCTTTATAGACGGGACATCTACATTCCGGGTGTCCTCTTCACCCATTTGCAGCCCAGCAGGAACCAGGCCCAGACACCTGGTCTCCACAATTACCCAAGCAGGTTCTGAGTGTCCCCAATTCTTACCGAACACTCAGGGCTCTATTTGGGACATTCCTGGCAGCTGGAAAAGTTCTGACTTCCTCAGGCTGTGTATTGGTACCAGAACATTCCCTGCTCTGTTTCTCTGCTTACCAAGTAAACAAGTGAAATGGAAGAGGGAAAATATTTTGGGTGAATTGATGTTCGCTGCTCAAAACCTTTTGTCTTTTGCACACCGGAGCCAGCAGCCACGGAAACCCTCTCTTCCTGTCTCAGCCTCTTTGAGCGCTGTTCCTTCCTTGGAACCCGGAAGTTAGCAGCAACAGCAGATTGAACATGCTGTGTGCAGCAGCAAGGTGGGTGTGATTTTCTAAAGAGCGCACAGACCCACAACCTAGAAGGAGCGTTGTTTTCTTACTGAGTTGGCTGAAATAGCTCATCTCTTCAGAAAGAGCCTCCCACCCCATTTACAGAACAGCGGTCAGCTGACCCACCCAAGACAGAAGCATCATGGCTGTAAGTTCATAAACAGCTTATGCTGTAGAAGATACATCTAATGTCCTTGTGCACTCCAGCATGACCTTTGACCCAGCATGAACTACACCCCTAGTGACTCGTCTAAGTCACCATATTTGAACTACATGGCATAGCTCCCATGGGCTCCGTGGTTGGTCCCCTATGTGGGCACCAGGTCCCCAGGGAAGCCAATACATCAGCTAAGGAATTTTCTCTTGAGCAATTGAAGTAAGGGACGCACAGATTGCCACTAACAAATGGTGGCCAGTTAAACTAAAAGGTCACTAGCAATAGCCCTTTTTGGCATTTTACATAATAAGAAGAGAAAGCCAGTCTGCAAAGAAGGCATATTCTGACTCAGAGAATGAGCGGGAAGAATCCATGCGGTTTCTTAGAGGGAAACAGCACCCACAGCAGCTTCTAATGGCTTCCCAGGCACCAAGGAGAGGCTGAGCTCCAATGCCCAGTGAGTCTCTGAGCCTTCTAGATCCTGGGGTCCCAGTGGCTTTCTGCTCCTTGCTACAATGATGCACCTTCTTACCTATAATGTTTCCACCTACATTTCCGTGTCTGATCTTCCACAAGTTCTGGAAGACCCATAGATCAGGAATAATTACATTCACTCTTCTTTTACAGAGCAGAAAACCAAGGCTCAGAGAGGAGAGGGAACTTTCCTAAACGGTCTTCACTTAACTAGCTAGAAGGAGCAGACCGGGAACTTAGGTCTTCTGACCCATTGTAATATGACCCCAAAACCCAGAAACAGCCAGGTGCAGTGGCACACACCTGCAATCCCAGCAGCTCAGGAGGCTGGGGCAGAAGGATTACAAGTTCAAAGCCAGCCTCAGTAACTTTGTGAGGCCCTGAGTAACTTAGACCTTGTCTCAAAATAAAAAAAAAATTTAAATGGCTGTAGATGTTGCTCAGCAGTTAAGCACCCTTGGGTTTAATTCCTGGTACAGAAAAAAATGAAACTAAAACAACAAATTTGACAGGAAAGTCCATGATTTTTTTAAAGCTCTTAAGGTTTCAGGAAGAGACAAGTGGATGTGGATCCTCAGCAGTGAAATCCAAGCCAAATCTTTAAATCCTGCTTTACTTTCACTATTTTAAACTACTTTAATTATAGCTTCCTTTCCATTCAAGCCATGAACTACAAACACAAATGCCTGCAGGGGCCAGGCAGGTAAGGAAAAAGAGGGAAGCAAGCAGGAGTGTCGGAGATAGTGGCAAACCGGAGCCCCCAGGCCCAGCTTGGAAAAGCCCAGCACTGCTCAGCTCCTGCCCTGTGGGAGGCACATCCTACATCAGCAGACTGTCTCAAGCCTCCTGAAGAGCTGGGAGGCTGATCCTTTATGCAAAATATCCTAATTGTGAAAATACACATCAGCCATCCAGATTACACATGTGGGTCACCGCCTAGCACCAATCTGCCCCGCTGCTGTGGATCGCGAGCAGCGAGGGAGGGCAGGACCATGTGCCATTCATCTCGACATCTTCAGGACAAAGCCCTGGGCAATCTGTCAGGATTGGATTAAAATCCCATCATTCTCTCTCTGTTTAGAGGGCACCACCTCAGAAGGGTCTTCCCTCACCACCTGAGCTCATCCCTTCCCTTATCCCCTGCCCCACCCCATCCCGTGGCTCTTGATTTTTAGCTAGACATGTGTACCTATAACAGAAAAAAAAAAAAAACATTTCCCGGCCTCTCTTGCAGCTATAGATGTGGCCAAGAGGATGAACTTAGAGGTAGTATGTGCAACTTCTGGGAAATGTGTTTCAAGAAAGAGTAGTGCCCTTCTCCCTCTCTTTCCTCCTTCCTGCTGACTGGAATGTACATACAATGGCTGGAGCTGGAGCAGCTACATAACACCATGAAGTACAAGGCATATAATGAGGAGGGTGGGACAGAGGATTCAAGGAGTGGGTCTCCAGTGATTTCTGAGTTATTTCATCAGCAAAGGATTGATTGATTTTGCCCAAGAAGAAAACATATTTCCACTTTGTCCAACCTACTGCTTGGAAAGAGCAAATGTTCATACTCTATCTTCTTGTATTTTATTTCTATTTAGCACTTAACATAATAGCATAGATGTGTTAGTTGGGTTTATTTTGGGTCTATATTTCAGTCCATAGCCCTGGTTTGGGACTGTGGTATAGCTGAACATCATGTCAAGGAGCATAAGACAGAGGCTGCTGCTTGCTGGTGGAGGCCGGGAAGCAAAGTGAGAGAGGAAGAGGGACCAGCTTTCCAGTGTCCCCTCCAAGCGCACACCCACACTGACCTCCTTCCTTCCTGAAACCCCACCTCCTGAAGCTCCACCACCACCAACCATGCCACAGGCTGGGGACCAAGCCTTTGTGGGACACTTAGAATTCGAATCATAACAATACGTTTATTTGTTTTACCCATCCATTATTTTTGTTCCCAGTTAGATTATGAGTCCCATGGTGTGGGTGGGGATGAGGTGGCTTTGATTTGCTCACGGTCATCGTCCTAGTGTAGAAGACTGTCCGGGAGTAGGAGCTCAGAAGCATCTGTCCGCTGTCTAAGTGCACTGGACTGGATTCGATGACAGTAGAGCGATACCCAGTTTCCACCCAGCTCCCATCAGCCAGATTCGCTCAGTGCTCTCAACAAATTCCTCCAAAGGTTTGAATCAAATGCAAATGAAGCCAGGGAAAAAGAGGGAGAAAACTTCAGCAATTTGAAGGACTTGATCCAAATTCACGTCGAGTACAGGAGAAGGGGGTGGGAATGACTGGAAACACTTCCCCGCTTCCAAAGGCGTGCATGGGTGATTGCAGCCCTGCCTTCCTCGGTAACGGCAGCTTGGTGTCCAGCCAGCGCTCCAGGGCCTCTGCAGCGAGAGGAAGCACCTGTGCATTCAGCCAGGCGTTGTTGCTGGTGACCCATCAAGGCCACCTCGTGGATCTTAAATAACAAGGCTTTCAATTGTTTAAAGCTCATTCCAAAAGGGGGTGGCTGCCTCCCTTGTAGAAAGATAAGCCCTGCTCAGAAAGCCAGGCCACCAAGCAAGGCCCAGCCAAGGGATAGCCCAGCAGACCTGACCCCCACTGCAGCAGAGGGCAGCACAGCCCAAGGCACCATGTGGCCTCCCCAAAGCAGTAGCAGCCATTTCCCTAACTGACAGAGGCCTCAGGGAGTCTAGAACCAGGACGAGGTAGGGAACCAGTTAAAGACTCCAAACTCACCCTGCTCTAAGGCTAGACCCAGGCCAAGCGCCGAGGCCCAGGCCTGGACATTTTCTAAAGGAACATGTAGTGTAGGACAGGGGAATGGGGGAGAGAAAAGCAGAGCGTTCTAAAATGCTGCACTGTACACTCATAAACACCTGGCGGAGCACCTCCACATCTGGAGCACGTCACAAGACTGCAATTACACTTGGTCAGGCCGAGTGCCCCACAGCTGTTACAGGATAAAGGCGGATAATTAAAAACAGCAGGTTGCCATGGTGCGAAATTGGTCACTGCTGAACAATTTGTGTGTTTGTGTTCAGAGTTAGAAGTGAGTTATGTCTTGGGGGCAGATGGGAAGGTGATTTCTCAAGACACCTAAATGCAGGGGATGGAAAAGATCAAGGGAACCAGCTCACGAGGCACCTCCCCTGTGCCAGGCCCCACAGACTCACTTTTTCTTTCAATCCCTACCACAAGCCTCTAAAGAGGAATTACGATCATCCTTCTCCAGATGAGGAGGTAGAGGACCAGTGTCTTAGTCCATTTTATGCTGCAACAGCATACCTGAGGCTGAATAAGATGTATTTCTTACAGTTCTGGAGGACGGAAGTCCAGGGTCAAGGGGTCTGCACCTGGTGAGGGCCTCTGGGCTGCGTTATCCCATGGCTGAAGGCAGAGGGGCAAGAGAATACACCTGACAGAGGGCAGAATGGAGTCAGATTGATCCTTCCAACCAGGAGCCCCTTCCTGGAGCCCTCAAGACCTAATCTACCGGGCATGGTGGCACACGCCTGTAATCCCAACGGCTAGCGAGGCTGAGACAAGAGGATTGCAAGTTCAAAGCCAGCCTCAGTAACTCAGCAAGATCCTATCTCAAAATAAAAAATAAAAAGGGCTGGGGATGTGGCTCAGTGGTTAAGCATCCCTGGTTTCAATCCTTGGTACAAAAAAAAAAAAAAAGACCTAATGCCCTCTTATTAAGCTCCACCTCTCAATACTGTTGCACTGGCAATTAAGTTTCCAACACATGAACTTTGGGGTATGAATTTATACCACAGCAACCAGTGGCACCCAGAGTTCCACAGCAGAGTCGAGCAACAAGCCCAGAGACAAGTGCTGGAACACAAGATACACGCCACAGGAAGATAATCACTCCACACACACACACACGCACACACACGCACAAATATAGGTTGCAGATTACATGTGAATTGTCTGGTAAAGAAGAAGCCTTGAAGTTTATAAAAATTGGCAAATGGTTCTTGGATCAAAAGGTGAAGAAAGGGGGCTGGAGTGTTGGCTCGGTGGTTATGGTGCTTGCCCGGCATGCGCAAGGATGTGAGTTCGAACCCCAGCACCACATACACAACAAAGAGAGTAATGAAAGCCACACGAATAACTAAATAAAATTTATTCTCTCTTTCTCTCTCTCTCTCTCTCTCTCTCTCTCACTTTCCCTCCCTCTTAAAAAAAAAAAGCGAAGAAAGGCTCTAGCAGGTGGTATTTGTGCAAGGGGAAAGGCCAAGGTGTGGCATTCAGGTCCAACGTGGCTGCGCAGCTGAGCAGAGGGGCCGTGTTCCAGGCCACAGGCAGCAGCAGGGCTCAGGAGGGGACTCGATCCCACTGACTCTGCTCTCTCCAGTGACACCCATTCACCTCATTAGGCCTCCACCCTCTCCGGCGTGTGGACCTCCAGAAAGATTCATCTATGTCAAACTTTTGGAAACTCTGTTGCCCCACTTGGAGAAATAACCTTTGTAGATGTAACTAAGCTAAGAACCTTGAGATAAAATCATCCTGGAATATCGGCATGGGCTCAAAATCCAGTGACAAGTGTCCTTACAATAAAAAGCGGTATAAATCTAACTTTCAGAATATATATATATATATATTTACATAAAATATTGTTTCATTGGAAGCATGTTTAATTGTTCAACAAATAAATTTCTTAATAAAAAAGAAAGAAAAAACGGAAATGGAACCGTGGTTGCCAGGTGCGGGGGGAGGGGAAATGGGGGTCGCTGATCCATGGGTATAAAGTTTCAGGTTTGCAAGATGAGGAAGATTCACAAATTTACTTCAGGTGTGGTCAGCAATACTGCACTGCACACTTCAAAATCTGTCAGGAGGATGGATTTCATGTTTTCTGTTCTTATAGGGAAAAAGAGAAGGAAGGAGGAAGGGGGCTAACGAAAGAGGCAGAGGGAGATTTGAAACACAGAGAGACGGCCAGGTGAAGCGGAGGACAGAGGCAGGAGAGGCAGCCCTGAGAACTGCTGGCAGCTATCCGTGGCCGGAAGAGGCAAGGAACAGATTGTCCCCTGGCACCTTTGGAGGGAGTGCAGGCTTGCTGGCACCTTGATTTGGGATTCTAGTCTACCAAATTTGTAAGAAAATAAACCTCTGTTGTTTTAAGCCATGTGGTTCATGGCAATGTGTTCCATCAGCTCTGGGAAATTAAAAGACCCCCTTTTGAAGTTTCCATCCTGTCCCTGCGGGCCAGGGAGACCACAGTTGGCTCAGAAACAGGTTTCCCCCATAGATCTATCTTTGGTCAGCTCTTGGGCCTCCACTGGGTGGAAAGTCATGGGACCATGCCTGTGCCACCATGCTGCCGGCATCCAACTGGGGCACAGTGAGACAGGGCAGAGGCTCTGTCCTCTGATGCTCCCCAAACTGCCAGGGCTGCTTCAGGCCGTTCCTTATGTTCAGAGCTTCTGATGCTGCCTCTTAATGAAGAGGCTCGTACCCAGCCTAGGTGACCATCAACGGAAGAATGGATAAAGAAAATACGGCATAGAAACCCAAGGGAGTTTCACTGAGCCCTAAAGAAAAATGAAATTATGCCATTCGCAGGGAAACGGACAGAACTAGAGACCATCGTGTTAAATGAAATAAGTCAAACTCAGGCTAAGGGTCACATGCTTTCTTCTATATGTGGAAGCTGGAGGGGAGAAAGGAAAAGTGGGGGGAGATCTCATGAAAATCGAAGGGAGAACAGTAGAGGAAAGGGACAGGAAGGAGTGAGGGACAGGAAGGAGTGGGGGACAGGAAGGAGAGGGGGACAGGAAGGAGTGAGGGACAGGAAGGAGTGGGGGACAGGAAGGAGTGGGGGACAGGAGGGAGGGGCAGTGCTGGAGAACAACATTAAGCAGATCACATTGTTATACTGTGTACTGTGCTCAGGTACGAATATGTCACATGTACCAGGAGGGTGTGCATCTAGAATGCACCAATGACAAAAATGTGGGGGGAAATATGCTGGTAGCAGCCGCCATAGGGGAAGCTCGGGAAACTCTCCAGTAGGGACCTGAGACGCCTGGCACTGCCCTGAGCAGGATCACAGAGGGAACTAACACATCCAGACAATGCCCCTTTCCTCCAACCAGCTTTTGCGTTGAAGGAAAAGAGATGCTGTGCCCTGAACCCTCACCCGCAGGCTCCTTCCCCACTGCCAGAAAGATCTTTGCTCTTCTGAAGTGTTCAACTCCGTAAATGGACTGAAGAGAGTCATCTCTCTATGTCCCAAATGCAGCACAAAGAAGTTTCACACTTTCACTTGGTGTCCACTATTTCTGCACCAGAGCAAGCAATGACCATGATGGGAAGAGGCCCCTCTCTTTACTGGAGGGGTAGCTTCAAATAAGGGAGATTCAGCTGTGAAATGTTGCTTGTGCATTGCATGTGGTAGCAAATAAAACCTAGGTGCGACTCTACCAATCTCTGCTTCCTGTGGCCCAAAATTATCATGACATTAAGAAAAACAGAATAGTCAGGCCCAGAGAAAAGAAGTACCTAAGTAGGGCAGGCTCTGGCCACACCCGCTGACACCAGCCACTCAGCCAACAGCCTTGCTGAGGCAGCCAGAGTCCCGCCCTGTCCCAAGCCCAGCGGGAGGGTCCCTCTCCTACCCTCCTGCCTCATCCGTGGCACTGCAGCCAGGTGCCCTTGGGTCAATTTTAGAGCAATGAGAAATGGACACAGCAACTTCTCTTCTCAGGACAAAGATGTAAGTTCACAAGGGGAAAAATCTAAAAGATAGGAGGTGAGATGCCCCTGCCTCAAGGCCGGGAACTCTGCATGGGTGCAAGCCTATGTGGCTGACTCCTTCCCTAGGGATGAACTGCTTACAGAAGCCTAGGTGGTGGATGACAAAAATAGATGTCTTCTGGCACTTCCTACCAGCTCTCTTTCCAGCTAGAATCCAGTGGGGCTGGGTTTAAACTGGGCAACTTACTACCCGAGTGCAGAACAGCCCCACGCAGCCTCTGCAAAGAAACAGGAAGCTCACCCTCAGTTCTGAGAGCCCCTTTTTCTTCTCACTAAAGGTAATAAGAGGTTGCATTCATTAAGCACCTATTACATGCCACCCCTGCCATAGACATTACCTCATTGGGTCATTACCAGCCCTGCAGGAAAGGCTTCATTATCCCTGTCTTGCCCACTTCTGCTGTGCCCCATCCACCTATTGGGGACAAGATGGCAGACATCTGAAACAGAACATAAAAAATATTCTGGCCGATAAACATTAGCTGCTGCAACAAGTCCTGGGGCAGAGTGTGTCACCGGCCCGAAGTTTTCATTCTTTCTCAAAACACAAAGCCCACAAATTACAGGGCACCCAGTCCTGACCACGACGTCAGCATCTGCTACCCCCAACGATTTTCTTTAATAACTGAGCTATTTTTCCTAAGCAGAAAGCTCTTTGAATGCAACACAAAAGTTGGGTCTAGCATGTTCTATCAGCAGGTGAGACGGAGCAATCTGAGGACCAACGGGGTGGGAAGGCAGCATAGAGGATGGTACTCGAGAACGCACTGGTGTTGCAAGCGGAGCAGGGCTTTGCCGCAAGAACGCTACTGAAAGAATCAGATGCATGGTTCTCGAGGTCTGGTCAAGAGTTCCAGCTGGGATGCAGAAGACCAGAAGAGACCACGGCTCCCGCAATAACAAGACAGAGCCGGGAAAGCTACAAAATCAAAGTTTTTCAAAAACGCATCAGAGAAGGACTGACTTTAGGAAACCTAAATTCCTGAACGTGACAAGCTTTTCCTAGGGAGAAAGGAAAGCTCCACTAAGGACAGGGACACGAGAAGCCAGCTGCAGCCCCTTGAGATGTGAACAGGTAGGCCGAGGGCAACATCGTGGAGCTGAACAGCAGGAGGAAGCTATCCCACAGGCCTTCACCAAGGGAACCCTGTGCCACAGGCCTGGCGCAGGGTAGAAGGGATGAGGGGGACCCCGAGGTGCAGGAAGACTTCCCCTCACCCAAGGCAGGGGCCTCCCTACCACAGAGGGTAGGACCAGAAACACAAGGAGCAGCTCTGCGGCACCCCAGGACTTCAGAGAGCTCAGCAGCAGCCTTTGAAAAATGGGAGAAAGCAAAAGGATTCCCTACGGGGTGCTCCAGGCCTCTACCAAGAGCACTGCAGTGGGCTTTCAGAGACCAGGGGCAGGACAGCAGGAGGAAGAGGACCCTCTCAAGCAGCAGTGCCAGCAGCAGAAGAGGACAGGGAACAAAAGAAAATCAAAGCATGACACATACACACGTACTTGTTTCTCTGAAAGATTATTGACCAAGACAAAAACAACAGCAATGGACTATGGGATTAATGGCATAGCTGAAGTATATGGTAACGAAAGCACAAAAGCTGAGAAGGCTAAATTGCATTATATTGTGGTCAAGTTCTTCTATCACTGATGAAGTTCTTATATTGACAATGAGAAGCATAATATTAGTGGAAGGTAGACATTTTGTTTATGCATTATAATTATACACAACAGTGTGATTCAATACATGGTAGTTACACATGCACAGAACATAACTTGATCTCATTCCCCAGAACCTTCCCTTTTCCTCCCCACCTCCCTCCTCCAGGTGCTTTTTTCCACTCTACTGATCTCCCTTTCTGTTATTAATATTTTAATTAATGTGCTATAGTTATGTGTGTGTGTGTGTGTGTGTGTGTGTGTGTGTGTGTGTGTGTGTGTTTGGTATTCCTTGTGGACATGGCGTAATTCAGTACATTTCATTCCCCTGCATTTCCCATCGTCCTCCCCTCCGCCCTCCCTCTCCGTCCCCTTCCTCTACTCTCTTGGTCTCCCTGATCACTCGAAGGTAGACTCTTAAAAGATAAAGATGACTATTGCAATTTTCAGAGCTATGATTCTCAATCAGGGGGTGATTTTCACCCCAGAGGACATTGGCAAAGTCAGGAAGTATTGTTTTTGTGACAACTGGGAAAAGGGGGTGATATCTGTATTTAGCAAGTAGAGATCTGGATGCTGCTAAATATCCTCCCGTGCACAGGGCAGTGACATACAAGGAGAAATTACATGGTGATACTCCCAAGGTTGAAAAACTACTCTCTAGAACAAACACTGAAAACTAACACCATGCAACAGAAGGAAGAAGAAAACAGAAAGGACAGACAACGGGACAAGCACAAAACAATAATCAACACGTAGATTCAATGAACCATGTTGATGATTACATTAAGTATAAATGGATGAAGCACGCCAGTTAAAAGGCAAGGATAGGGGCTGGAGCAGTGGTTCTGCAGTTAGGGCACTTGCCTGGCATGCGCGAGTGCGCAGGTTCAAACCCCAGCACCACGTTATCAGCAAAGTGTTGGAGCTATGAAGGTCACATAAAAAACTAAATAAAATTGCTTCTCTCTCTCTCTCTCTCTCCTCTCACTGTCCCACTTCTTTAAAAAAATTAAGGAAAGGATAATCAGACAAGATAAAAAAGCAAAACCCACCTATCTGCCAGTTTTAAGAAATATGCTTTAAATATCGATGTTCATAGCAGCACAATTTACCATTGCTAGGCTATGGAAACAACCCCCGTGTCCCTCACAGGAAGAATGGATCCAAAAACTATGGTATATTTATACCATGGAATATTACACAGCAATCAGAAACAATGACATTGCAGCCTTCGAGGGTAAATGGATGGTTATGGAAGAGATCATGATGAGTAAAATCAGCTTAACCCAGAGATCTAAGGGCCGATTGTCTCCACTCATCTGTGGAGGTGGGGACTAGACCCTGGACAATGAGAAAGTTGGTCTAGTAGCATGAGTTAAATCCAGATAAGATGTAATGCTTTACAATCTAATACTTTTTTAGAGTTATAATGGGAAGGGGAAGGGAGGGATAAGGGAGGGTAATTGGGGGGGCACTCCTGGGGATAATTGCAATATCCAGA
>PVKS010020975.1:0-35948 GCA_004027875.1 Aplodontia rufa | reverse complement strand
AAAGGGTGCTGGATTTTATCAAAGGCCTTTTCTGCGTCCAATGAGATGATCATATGGTTTTTGTCCTTGATTCTGTTTAAGTGGTGGATTACGTTAATTGTTTTGCGTATGTTGAACCAGCCCTGCATTCCAGGGATAAAGCCCACTTGGTCATGGTGGATTATTTCCTTAATAATTTTTTGAATATGGTTTGCTAGTATTAAGTTAACACTTAATGCCTGTAAGAGATACACAGTTATTTTGTTTTTGTCTTTCAACTTGTGTCAGATTTAGTACATTTCTCATTTCAGGTTTGATCATTTAATGATGTGTCAATTTCACCCAAATCACCCAAATTGTTGTCATATGCTGCATGTAACATTCTGTCCTTGTCTATTAAGTATCTACAGAATGATCAATGATATCCTATTTTTGCTTTGCTATTATGTCTTTTTTTCTTGAGGCTAGCTTGAGGTTTATTATTTTTATTTATTTTTGAGAACTTTCAATCATCTTATGGTTTTATTGATTTTTCTTTATTGTTATTTTGCTTTTATGTTTCATTGATTTACATTTTTTTTACTTTCTTGTACTTTAGGATTTAGTTTATATTTTTCTAACTTCTTAAGGTGGGAGCTAAAATCACTACTTTTAGACATTTAAAATTGGCAATATAAGCAATTGCTTTTTGCTTTTCTTAGAAAATTCTTTTTTTTAAATATATTTATTTAAAAGAGTTAAAACAGAAGGAAAAGCTTTTTTTCCCTTTTCATAGAAAGTTATCACGTCAACTATTTTAAATTCTTTTGAGCACATCTAAGTTTCCATATATCGTTTTCTTTTTGTCCAAAGAACTTCTTTTAGCTTTTCTAGTATAGAGAGTGTCTAATGGCAAAACTCTTTCTAGTTTTTGCTTATCTGAAAAGATTATAAATTATTCCTCATATTTGAAAGGCATTTTCACTGGGTATAGAATGACGCTTTCTTCTTTCAGCAGTTTAAAGATGCTTTAATGTCTTTTTTTCTTGGACTCTTCACGATATGATAGTGACAGGCATTTGTATCTTCGTTTTTCTGAATGCAATGTGCCGTTGATACCTGTGTTGTAAGATTTTTCTCTTTATCATAGCTTGTAGAAATTTGATGCTGTTGTGTTTTGGTAATGTTTTCTTAGTTTTTATTTTTTGAACTTTTGGTTTTTTTCGCTGTATGTTTTTATGGTTTTTATCCAATTTAAGTAAAAATTTAGGCATTATTTCTTTAAATATCTTTTCTTGTGCCCCTCCTTTTCCAAATCAGTTGTTCTTATGCTCGATACTCTCTTTTTGTTATTGGAGCTATATTAACATTCTTCTCTCTCTTTCCTCTTAGTGCTTAACTTGGGGGTGGTACCTCCTGCTATTTTCCTTGTGGTGTCTAATCTGTCATTATTTCCTTGCAATAATTTTTTTTTCATTTCAAAGGTCTTACTATTTTTAGTTCTAGAAAAATTTTTGGTTTTTATAAAATTTATTTAATTTCTGGTCCTCAACATTCATTCACACGTTTTCATTAATTAATTAATTAATTAAATTTTGTTTTTGGTAAATCCTTGAACATGTTTGTTTTAAGTATTTTAAAGTGCTTGTTTGTCAAATTCGCTATCTTTGTCATTTCTGGGATAAAAGTGATTCCTGCCTGTGTGGAAGTCATCGCCATTTGTGGAAAACCTCTCTGTATCAGTAGGTAATATGTCTAGTATCAAGTAACAATCATGTAAAGCCATAGTCATATAAGAATAATAGCTCAATGGTATAAAGATTTCTAAAATTCCTTTTGTTGTTGTTGTTTTTTTCTTTTTAATAGTGGTAACCTCATTGTTTCAGTAAATTGCAAGTCTCCAGACATCGCAGTTGTATTCAATGTACTGCCACTGGAAACTGATTTCTTGAAAGTATCACTTAGTGACTTTCCATGTCGATGGCCAAATCTGGGCCACGTGATTTCCTTCAGACTAATCACTTGCTGAGTTGAGTAAAATTTCCTTGACTGCTTTATGCCAATGAGAAATTTTCTTCTTGGACTAAATGAATTGGGGCTCTGAGAACAGGGAGACAGGTGTTGGGGAAGGTACAGGCAAAATGATAGCATGGAGGTGTCATTGATTTTCATGTTGTAGGAAATGTGGTGGGACTCTTCCAGGATGGCCAAAACAATGCAAGTAATCTCTGAAGTTTTCCAGAGTTCAAACAAGAATAGGGTTAGAAGTCAGCTGGAAGACTTGTAAATTCTATTGTTTGAAGTCTTTCAAGCACATAGAGGCTAAAATTTAGTTGCTGAGTTTTTTGTTAGAAGAAGTTGGTGGCGTACCAATGTAGGGAGAGTCATAATAAATTAAAGAATATAGGAACATGGGTCACTGAAAGATGTGATGGACTCACTTCTTGAAAACTTTTGTTATAAGCTGTGTGAACTTGGACAACTTGACCTCTCTGAGACTAAATTTCATCATTAAAATCTAGACAGACAGTACTTTTTTGTGGATAATTAAAGATTAATCATCAGTGTTATTTTTTCCATTTTTCTATCTTTTTTTTTCTTTAAGAAACAACTTTTATTTAGTTTTTCACATGGCTTTAGTTGCTCCAACACTTAGTTGTGTACATGGTGCTGGGGTTTGAACCTGGGTCCTCGTGCTTGCCAGGCAAGCACTGAAACCGCTGAGCCACCGCTCCAGCCCTCCATTTTTCTATCTTATACATAAAAAAACCCAGAAATAATAATATAGTTGTGGTATAGAGCTAAAAGTAGCAATTCTCAAGGATTTAGATGTCAGGCCACTTTAAGCCCTTAGAAATGATTGAGGATCCCAGAGAGCTTCTGTTTATCCTTTTTATTGCCATTTACCTTATTAAATATCAAAATATTTTTAAAATTATTAGTTCATTAAAATAACAATGGAAATGCAATGCATGTTATAATAAGTAACATTTTTTGTTCCTATCAGCTCTTTATTTTAATTTTCATGCAGATAGTTTTTTTAAATTTCTTTGAGGAGTTGTGTTGTTGTATAATCATAAATGCATATGTAGTAATAATATGATTTTGAATGAAAAAATAAATTGTGTCAGTGTGAGAAAATGGCAGAGAAGAACAACTTAAAGGAGGAAAGGTTTATCTTGGCTCACCGTTTCAGAGGTTCAGTCCACGGTCAAATGGCTTCATTACTTATAGGCCTGTGGTAAGGGATTATGGCAGATGGGTGCGGCAGAGCAAAACAGCTCCTCTTGTGTTAGCTGGCAGGCAGAAAGTGGGAGTAAGAAAGGGACAGGAAATACCCTACCAGGCACCCTGCAATGATCTGCCTCCTCCAAGTAGGTCAACCGTCTGTGGTTCCCACCACCTTCCCAATAGTGCCATCCACTCTAAGCCCATCAGTGGATAAATTCACTGATGCAGTCAGAGTCCTCATGACCCTTTCAATTCCCTAGAGCCCCACTTCTGAACATTGCTGCCCTGGGGACCCAGCGTTCAACACATGAGCTGTTAGGGCACATGTCAGATCCAAACTGTAATGGTAAGTTTTCCAAAACAGATAGCGAGAGAATGTTGTTGCTTTGCATTATTGCCAATCTCTTCTGGTTTCACAGATGACAGCAGGGTTTTCCTACGTGTCTCTGCTTTTGATCTGTTGGAATATCACATGTCAGTTCAGCTCTGGATAACCCCAGGGCATACTTGTGAGAGAATGAGAGGGGAAAAAGGGAAATAATACTTTAGCATTATGATGAAAACAGTTTTGCTTTCATGTGCTCCCCTGAAGCATCTCTGGGGGTTCCTGGACCAGCGATGGAGAACTGTTGGTTAGGAAGATGGTCTCTTCCCCTCATAACTAAGTAAACATGGGCAGCATATTACAGGCACCCATGTCTCAGTTCCCTTATCTGTAAAATGGAGATAAAGATGCTCTCTACCTCCCGGGATTGTCCTGAGGATTAATTAAGTTCTCATAGTATAATGCAGAATTAAATAAATGATCAAAGTTGATTACTATTCCTGACCTGTGAATGCACAATGCAGTAGCTAGTCTTCCCTTTTCTTTTGGGGCAGAAGGCACTATTTGGGACATTTTGTTTAAGAAGTTAGAGATAGCAACCTCTGGATTTATTGATAGAGGCTCAATAGTTGGACAAAAATGACCCCTTTGGGATGTAATGTTGAATGCATATCATCCACAACATATAATAAATCATTTTCTCATAAGTTATCTCAATTCATATAACAAATGAATATGGGTTAGGCATATTTATCATCCCCATTTTACACACCAGGCAAATGAGACTGAGAGTTTAAATAACTTGCCCAAAGCCAGAATTTGTAAAGCGAATCTTTATCTTCTGACTCCACATCCTGAGCCTTTGAAGTCTCCCCCTTGCCTCCAGGTTCTGATTTTTTGAACATTAATATGCATGTGGTGCACCTGCTCCCTGGGAGGCAAGTTTGCCTACATCAGCTTTTGAAGTTGGTGCCTGAAACTTATTTTTATTAAGGATGGAAAATTCACTGAATAGACAGATGGACTTGACGGCCTTTACATTGCTTTGGAGATGAAAAATGCTGGCTAAGTGTTATTATCCATGTGCTGGTAATTTGATCAAAGAAGCAATAACTATGCTGAACTGACCCTAACAAAATGAGATCTGAAATCAGGGCAGTGGCCATCAACTTTGGGCCAGAAGATCTCAGGCTTATTCAAATTTCGATTCAGGAGGTTTCTATGAGCTGAGGGGAAAAGGTCTGCCTGAGACATTAATAAATCCACAGCTGAGCCCAGTGTAGTAGGCAACTGGCTCAGATGTGTAAATTCAATATCATTAGCAGAGAATGACTCCTGGGAAAATCTCACATGCAGGGAACTGGGGGATAAAGTTAGAGATGCTAAGGCTGGACATTAGAGTCTCTTTAGAAAGCCTGGTGCCTGGCACTATTAATAGTCACAGAAGTAATGATGCTATTAATGTTGCCATCTGACATGGATGGCATGTGCTCTCTCCACTAGCCTTTGTACCAAATGCTTCACAGTATAAAAGACAATTTTTTATTATCCCCATTTTACAGATAAGAAAACTTCAATTCAGGGATGTCAAATAATTTTCCCATGGCTACAGAGCTAGCAAGTGGTACAGAAAAGAGTCAAACTGGCTCTGATCTCAGTGTCCAAACCTTTTGATTTCCTGTTTTCCCAAGGTTTTTTGATCTCACTGGGAGATAGAAGAGTTTTAGGACAATATTTATTGCCAGTAATATGACTATTGGATAACAAAGCACAGTCCCGAGCTCCTTAGGATACCGTTCATCTTTAGGTATTTATCCATTGGAGTCCCAAGTGTGAATGAATTCCTATTGTGTCTGATACCTGTTATTACTCATTTTTGTGTCTGGAATAGCATTCAACACCTCAGGTAAAATTTCAATATTCTTCCTGGACAGGTTCTGGGAGCCAACAAAGGGGAGTGAGCCTTTGGAGACATTTCATTGTCCAGGGTTATTATCAAGACCATGTACAAAGCATATGAGGGATGCAAGTGGATCCCATCTGGGCTTCACTCTGCTCCCTCAGGAGCTCATAGTCTAGCATGGGAGATTGCATTTATTCACAAACAGTAGATTCGAAAGTCCTGAGTGTTTTAAGAATAGAACAAAGCTAAATGTGAGAAAGATGCGGAAGTCAGGAAGAGGGAGAAAAATATCTCTGATCCCATGCATCGTCAAATAGCTGAGGCTTGCAGAGTTAAGGACACTTGTCCAAAATCACACAGCTGCTTAAGTGGCAGATATAGAATCTAGATACTCTGAATCCAAGACCAGCTCTCTTTCTCCTCCAACAGGGCTGCCTTTCATGGCAATTCTCAGGCCTCTGCCCTCATTTGGGTACTTTCAAAGCACATCACACCCTCTGGACCTGCTTTTCCCTACTCCTCTCCCTTGATCCAGATCTGGGAGGAAATGCCCCAGGTTGATTCTGGCTGCTCCTCCAACGTCGGGCTCAGGACTGGATGTGCATCTTGTCAAATAGCACAACACTCTCTATGTTGTCACTCTGGCCCTGGGACAGGTGTCATACTTCAGAAGGAAGCACTCTGGACACTGGCTTCTACCAGAGTCCGTGGGGCTCTACAGACTGAGGTGGCTCAGCCCTCCAGTGTGTGAGGATGGAAACGCCAGCACTCTCGCTGCCATTCATTACCGCTGAGTTCTTACATCACTCCTTTCACAGAATCATTCTCAAGAGTGATTCAACAATGTGTCATGGGGGAATTTTTAGGACTAAGGAAAAGCAAACAAAGGAGGTACTTTTAGTAGGGAGAAGGAATGATTTTGACATCTTTGGGCTCATATTTGATATGCACATATTCTACTAGCACAGCTCTCTGGGAGCTTGGGACACAGTCCAGGAAAGAATCTCCCAGGGGATCTGCAGGGGCTAGTTTACAGCAACTTTCAGTGACATTTGTTCCCATGAGAGACATGTATCAGAGGTCTCTGT
This sequence comes from Aplodontia rufa, assembly GCA_004027875.1. Taxonomy (NCBI): domain Eukaryota; kingdom Metazoa; phylum Chordata; class Mammalia; order Rodentia; family Aplodontiidae; genus Aplodontia; species Aplodontia rufa. Next base: position 29,443 of record PVKS010020975.1, on the reverse strand, counting down.
ACCAGTCAGAGTGTGTGTGATAGCCGTACCAAAAATCCCACTCAACATGGATCACAAAAGCACAAATACTATCTCAATGGCAAGAAGGTCAGCATTAAGATAGGTTCTGGGCATGAAATTTAGGGACCTGTCTCTTCTCAGTTATTCCCTTAGCTTTTTCCTCTTTGTGTGATGTGGTTCCCAGATAGTAACTCCCTGCAAAGCCAGCACATTCTTCCATGGTAGAGTCCACAGAGAGACACAGAGTGAGAGGAGATATAGAGAGATTTAGAGGGATAGAGAGGAAGAAGAAGGAAGATGAAGAGAGGGAGAAGGAGGAAAAGATAAGGGAGGGAGAGGCAGCCAGGAAAGAGAGTAGGAAACCCCTGCCCTAAGCAGACCTACGGGGTCTACTTAGGCTACTTTCTCACCCCTAGACCTAGTAAGCAGTTGGCAGAATGCCATGTGCCTCTTGCGTTGGGCTAATCAGGACCTGAGGCTGATATGGCATAGATTGCTTAATAATATTGGAGTCCTGAAGGTGAAGATATTGGGTAAGCAACCCCCTTTGTCAACCAGTCTACTAGGCGCCTTATACTGTGTCAGGAAGCTACAGGTTCTCCAGGCCGCAGAGGTGCTTGGGCATCATTGTTCAAGTCTGCAAGTGGCAATGCAGAAAAGGAGAGTGGAGCTGTGTGTGTGTGTGCGCGCGCAAGCACATGCACATGCATTTACTTGTCATGTAACATGTAACTTGATATATATGGAAATATATGTAAGACTTTTTTAGGTTCAGGAAGGAATACACCAGTCCCTCAAGAAAAATAAGTATTTCCCAGAGAGCAAACTCTGAAGGAAATTTCCACATGAGGCTTTGCATGCAGATCACATTCAAATTTATCATCACCGAATGATAGAGCAGAATTTCTAATGAGATCCTTACATTCTGCAAACGCAGTGATGTGTTTCATTAGGCTGCTTCGTGTGGTGTCTGCTGATAGGCCCCTTGGAGCATAGATCAAAGCTGAGCTCAGAAAGGGTGCCTCTGGGTAGAGTGGGGGTAGTGGGTTTTGCCCAGCTTTCTGAAGGGGGGCGAGTGGGGTCCAAGTAGGAGGTCCACATAAACTTTTCTCCAAACATTTCAATCCAAGTCTGCTGGCAACAGCAGAGGATTTATATGTGGTGTGGGTTTGGAGGACAGCAGGATGGGCGGATATAGGGAATAGCATGAAATCCCTTTGAAGTCTTGTATTTTAAGCTCAAAATTTATACACACTTTAAATTCTGGGAAAAATATGAAGAACAGTGGCCTGGAGGAAATATGGATGGCTTGTCTTTTACACAATCTTTCTTGAATCTCTCCTCTTTTAGGCATGTTTTTTTTACCCTGGGGATTGAAACCAGGCTCATGTGCAGCTAAGCAAGTCCTCTACCAAGCCAAGATCTTAGTCAGCCCTTAGCCAGGTTTTCAATAGAAGCTAAAGAATAGACACACCATTTATAGCATTATATGGACACTTCACATAGTTAGCATTTCTTGAACAATCATCATGTGCTAACCACTGTGCGAATGACAGCATGTCATCTCAAGTGTCACCTCACTTAATCCCCAGAGCAGCCTTACATGGCAAGTGCTATTATTTTACCCATTGTATGGATGAGAAACTGAGGTTCGGAGAGAAGCCCAACCTCACCAAGGTAATAAGAAGTGAGGGGAACCTCACCCAGATCTGATCTGCTCATCTATGTGCCTGGGTCCCAGGATCCTTGTCTGCCAGGTGTGCCTTTCCGTTTCATGGATAGTTTAGTGACCCAATGATCAGGTGGCAGGGTTGACAGGTGCCCGCTGAATTTGTGGATCTAAAGAGAAGTTTGCAAACCTTTTGTAAAGGACCAGAGAGTAACCATTTCCACCTTGTAGGCCATTCAGTCCCCGCTGTACCTGCTTAGCCCTGCCTTGTAGGAAAGCAGACACAGACATGGTTCGGTTGCCTTGAAACTTCATTTACAAAAGCAGTAGTTTGCTGACCTTGGTCTTAACAAAGCAAGACTCTGAGGGTATGTCATTCAGGTCTTCTGCCTTTCAGGATTCTGGGGAAAGGGAAGCTTGTTTCCAACATGCCATCCCATGGGCCCTCTGTGAGTGTGAGACTGGCCATCTCATGGCCACCCTCCTCCCTGCATCTTTGGTGTGAGCTCCCCAAGCAACACCTCTGCTTGAGTTCTTCAGGCACCATCACCAGTCCATGTGCCCACTTCCAAAAGCTCAGGGCACCTCTCACTTCCTCCCCAAAGGGTGTCCTCTCTTATCTTTTAGTCCCCTGGAAGCCATGCACAGCCACCTTCAGTTGCCTTAAAAGCAGGACTCATGTTGCTTCAGTGTGTCCCATGATTTGTGGGATACAGTCTGATTCTTTACTGCCTGCTCTGCCACTTTCCCTGACACATCCTTGACTGGGACCCAACCTTTCAGTCACTCCGAAGTGCATTGGGCAATGCTAGAGCCACACTGTGGGGTCTTCTTCACCTGTTTAACTCTGACTGGGTGTCAACTTGCAACACTCAGACGCGCACAGACGAAATTCTTCTTTCCTTATCATCTTGTTTTCGTAAAGTTCCCCCATTTTGTTATTTGTCATTTTCTCAGGCACCCCCATTTCTGCTCATGGTGGACAAATGTCTCTTTTCATTCCACTTCTGGATTTCAATGTGGTTGATTCAGAATGTCAGCTTAGTGAATTTAAGACTCTTCCCCACTTGCTGTGGTGATCCTAGTTGCCAGTGGGGTGAGGGAGCTGTATCTCCTGGGCATGGCAGGAGGGTAGCTGCCAGTCCTTGCCTTTCTGGGGGCTGTCTTCTTTTGGAGGCAGCACCTGCAGCTGGAGTCTGCGATCCTGTGATCTTGACCTTGATTCTGATTTCAGCTCTGCACATGACCCATCATTCTCCTGTCTCCAGTTGGTTAGACTTATTTTCTTTAGGGCAGGAAATCTGTCTTGTAGTCATTCATTCTTTCCTACTCTGTTATTTACAGTAGAAAATCTGTACTCAGCTCTATTCATTATTTCTCAAGAGATGTGAAGGCAAACTTTTAAAATTGCTTTAGCCACAATCAGCCAACCAACTCCTCAAACATATTCTCCATAGAAGAGGAGTTATTCAAATCTGAGAAATTGACTCTTTTCTAGAAACTCTCTCCTTTCCATTGATGATCATGCACCCAGAAGACTCTTACTCCTAATAACTCTCCAGATATTACTGCTGAAAAATTAGCATGTTCCCTCTGCCATGAGGCCTTACCCTCTCTCTGCAGTTGATGGAGGTGCCTCTCTTCCATGCTGCCATGGTTCGCTGGGCACATCTCATTGCAGTCACTGCTCTATGACAGTTGTCCAACTTTGTCTTGAAGACAAAGGTCATGTTTCAGAAAAAAGCTTAATACAGCTCGAAAACTGTAACTGCAGAGAATATACTGCCTGTTGATTGAGTAACCCATGCAACCTTCTGTTCAGTTCACTCCAGTGACCACTCATTCGGTATCTACTGTGTCATCAGCTAACTTTCAAGACTGTTCCATTTTTTTCAACTTTCATAAAGTCATTGAAGTCACCGGTGATGCTAAATAACTTTATTTTCTTTAACACTCTACAGAGCCAGGTATACATAAATACTCGTTCAGATGATGTTTAAAATTGCTTATCTCTTCTGAAAAGAAAACAAGTACATGCAATTTATAGTAACATTCTGATACAGTTCTTTCAAAAGGTAGGTCATGTGGACTTTGCTGCGTCATGTGTCCTCATTAGTATCTAGTTATTAGATACTTGTCAGACTTAAGTCTGTGCTTATTTTAAGACACTCTGTTCAACACCTCCAGCAGCGGTTTGTGCTGCAGGGAAATTTAATAAGCATTGAATGATGATCTGATATTGGCTGATTTCCATCAATTGAGCTCTCTAATCATTCTCTAGTCTGTACCGGAGAACTTGCTATGTTCTGTATTTCACAAAATGTCCCTTTGCCTCTCATTCAGTCATGGAAATATAGCATCAAGAAATTGTGCCAATCAGCTGAAGATGATTGATCTAACTACTTTATTTATTGGGAACATAGTTTCCTCAACTGTTAAAAAAGAGGGGAAAGATACAATGCTATACAACATAATCCTTTTTTTAGAGATATGGGGGGAAGGGGAAGGGAGGGATAAGGGTGGGTAATTGGAGGAGTCACTCCTGGGGGTAATTGTAATATCCAGAATCTATACTCATTTGATATTATTTTGTTAAAAACTTGTATGGTTGTTCAAAAATAAAAAAAAATTTAAAAAAAGAGGGGAAAGAAAATATGATCTCTGAACTCTTTCCATGTTGTATCTGATTCTGCACTTTGAACGCACACATTTGGAGAAGGGAATGGGGACAGGCAAATGGTAGACTATGGGAAATGCTGCCTCACAGAGTCAGCTGCTTCACACTGAAAACCAGCAACTGCACAGGGGCACAGAGGCTGAGTTGGGGGGAAATTATATTCAACCCTTACTGGATGCCAATCACCATGCAGCTACTTTTACATTGCTCTTTTGACAATATGGAGAGAGATTTTATTATTTTTATCCTCCTTATTTAGAAAGCAAGGAAATGAATTAATTGAAGTCACATATTATGTACAAAGCCGCACAGCTAGAATATGGCCGGTAGGAACTTGCATTGAAGGCTGATCTATGGATGCTCTTTCCCTCCACTGTGTAGTTCCCAGCCTTGGCAATAGTCCTCTATCTTTATTTAAGCACCACTGTGATTGTAGTGCATGTCTTTAGAAGTGACTGGAAGCATCATTAAAGTTTTGGGACACAAGAGTACTATTCAGTGCAGTGAAGCAGATACCTTTTCATACAAATAATTTATTTGTAGCAAAGTTTTCCACCTGAGCACCCAAAGTGAATTGAGATATTGTATAATTTTATACTAATGAAGTATGTGAAACTTTGTGTTTGAAGGTTTATGAAATTTCACATGAGCATTTAAACTTTAAAAAAATTTTTTTCCAGGCTATTTCTAGTAAAATGTAAGCTCAATGATTCTTGTTCATTCACACATTTATTTGTTTACATGCTCTTATTTATTTTACATGTGAAATGTATTTGGATTAATGACTGAATGCCCACTGCTTATGATTCTTCCTTAAAGGCTATTTGAAGTCCTTTTTCTTTTTCCACTAAGTGTATTGATTATGATCTTATCTCAGTCTGTTTTGTGCTGCTTTAAAACAATAGCTGAGATGGTTAATTTGTAATGAATAGGAATTTATTTAGGCCACTGTTTTGGGGGCTGCAAAGTTCAAGAGCAAGCGACCTGCATTTGGTAAGCACCTTTTACAGCATCATTCCATGGTAGAAAGTGGAAGGGTAAAAGACGGCATAAGGCAGGGCACATGTGATGCTTTCCGTAATCTCAGGGAATAGATGTTGAGTGAGAAGAACTGCAAAGTTCAGGGGCAGCCTTGTCAACTTAGACCCTGCCTCCAGAATAAAATTCAAAAAGGGGCTAGAGATATAGCTCAGAGTTAGAACACCTAGGGTTCTATCACCTGTACAGTTTTAAAAATATAATAATAAAGTTTAGAGGGAGAGAGCAAGAAGGGTCCAGGTTTGCTTTTGTAACAAACTCACTCATGATAACTAACTCATGAGTTGTTAAAGTTATGATAAGTGATAACTACTTTCATCACTCTTCCTTAGGTCCTTGCTTCCAACGCTTGCAACAAGGATTAAATTGTGAACACATGAGCTCTGGGGGGATATTCAAGTTATAGCAGTTGTCAAGTGTGCATGAGTTTAAACAATAGACGAGTTCAATATTTAGGATAAGCCTTGAAGTTAGGAAGCTCCAGTCGGATTCCAACCTTGGAAAATGCAATCTTTAACTCTAAAGCAATTTCATATTAGAGCAATCCAGAGGGATAGAGGGGCTTTAATGGAAATTGTCAACAAAATTGAAAAGAAGAAAGAAGCCATATTTTAACATCCAGAACTTGAGAGGTCCCTAACTACAAACAACTGAGGCATAAAATTTGAGCTGTCTTCAAACAGCTTTAATCTGCTGGTTAATCTGTCCTTTGACAGCACGGAAAACCTAGGCTGAGAAATGTGTGCCAAAGGGTTTCAGTGTACTAATTCCAAGATTGATTTTGCATTCAACTAGCATTCAAAACAAACAGCAGGAAAGGGAGTTAAAAAAAGAAAGGGAAGATGGAGAGAGAGGGGGTAGCCCGGAAGAAGGAGAATGGGGCTGTGGGAGGGAGCTGTGTTTAGAGACTTGAAACTTGGCTTTCAATCTTTGTTCTGCTCTTAACACTTTATAAGGTTTCATGTGGATCACTTGAACCAATTCAAAATTGAGTTTCCTTACATGCAGTGGGACTAGTATTCTAGACTTCACACCAAGTGATTAATAAGTGTGGTTAATGACAATTTTGCTGACATGAAGATTGATACAAGTGTCGATTGTTGATCCTCTCTTAGGAAGGTCAACGGGCAACCTCAGATCAATCCATTTCCATTCCTCCTTAAATCCCCAGAGTTGCTTCCCTGATCAGAGGCCACCTTTCCAAGTCTGCTCTAAATTTTGTTCCCAGATCTCATCTCCTTCCATTGGTTTCCTCTCTGTTGATTATTCCTGGCTTTCTCTATTCCTTCAATCTTTCATTTAGTGTTGGATGCTCTCTGGGAGTCTTCAAACATTCCTTGACCCCCTAGTTGTTCTCTGGGTCCTACCCCATTCTCATCTCTGTTGTAATTTCAGGATTCTTGAAAGGTATGTCTTTTGCAAGTTACCTCCACTTATTTACCTCTAAAGTTCTCCTCCACCCATTTCAATGTGGATTCCACCACTTCACACACCACCTCTACCTCTCTCTGCCTTAAGAAGACAAATGGTGTCTGTAAATGTAAAACCCAATGGAAACTGCTTTCATCCAGTGTGACAATTGCATTTAGCACATTTGGCCATCCTGTTCTTCTTGAAATGCTCTCTTTTTGGGGATTTGTATGACTTCAATTTTTTCCAGGTGTTCTTGCTAGCTTTCTAAGAAGCTGCTTCTGAGTCTTTTGATGGGTCATTCATTCTTTTCCTCCCAATATCTGTATGTAGGAATACATCTGGGAACAGTCCTGGATTTTTTTTTTTAATCCACCCCTGACTCACCAAGTAATTCCATCCACTCATTTGGCAAAAGAAAATTCCTGCATATCAGAGACTTGTCAGTTCCTCAGTTCTCTGTGCAGCATCCAGCCTCTTTCTTGTCTTGGATCCAGACTTGCATTTCAATATGGTCTAAGCAGCTCTACTTCAGTATCTCCCAGGCATCTCAAATGAGCATGTTCAAAACAGAAGTTATGACTCCCCCACCCCAAATTGTGCCTCTCTCCCAGACTTCCTCAAAACAGTGTGAACAATGGGAGTTATCTTCCTTATTCCTTATGCCACATATTAAATTTAACACCACATCCTGTTAATTCGTCTTCCACAAACCACTTTTGAGTTTATTCCTCTCCATTTAGGTCCACTGATTTCAGTCTTGTCCATGTTACCTCCAGTTCTGACCTGCATGGTGGTACTCATTTTGAAGCTGTTTTCTACAGTTTAGGTCTCTTATTCTTCCAAATGAATTTAAGGATTTTTTTAAAAATTCTGTGGAGAATTTAATTTTTTAAATTGGGATTGCATTGCATCTATATATTGCTCCTGGTAGTGTGGCCATTTTGACATTATTAATTCTGCCTTTCTGAAAGCATGGAAGTTCTTTCTATCCTCTAAGGTCTTCAATTTCTTCTTGAATGCTCTATAGTTTTTATTTAGATATTTCATCTCCTAGGTTAGATTAATTCCCAAGTGTTTTATTTTTTTTTTAATTATCACATGGGATGATTTTCCTAATTTTTTCCTCAGCAGAATCACTGTGGGAGTATAAGAAAGCTATTGCTTTATGGGTGTTGATCTTGTACCTTGCTATTTTGTTGAATTCATTTATGAGTTCTAGAAGTTTTTTTGGTGCAGTTTTCTTTTTGCATCTTTTAGATAGTCATGTCATAAGTAAACAGACTCTCTGACTTCTTTCCCTATTTATATCATGTTTTCTTTTCTTGACTGATTGCTCTGGCTAATGCTTTGAGAACGATATTGAATAGAAGTGATAAGAGTCTACATCTTTATCTTATTTCTGATTTTCAAGGAAATGCTTTCAGTTTTTCTCCATTAAATATGAGGATAGTTTTGGATTTGTCATAGATAGCCTTTAAAATGTTGAGGTAAGTTCTTTCTATCCCTAGGTTCTCCAGCATTTTTAATATGAATGAGTACTGAATTTTATTGAGATAATCATGTGATTCTTATTCTTAATTCTATTTAAGTGATGAATTACATTTATTGATTTGTGTATGTTGAACCAACTTTGTATCATCCCTAGCATGAAACCCATTTGATCATGGCATATTTTCTTTTTATAAATTTTATTAAATATATATTTTTATACCCAGGATTGAACTCAGGGGTGCTTAGCTACTTAGCCACATCCTTAGCCTTTAAAATTTTTCTTTTTTAAAATTTTGAGATAGGGTCTTGCTAAGTTCCTTAGGGCCTCACTAAGTTGCTGAGGATGGCTTTGAAATTATGATCCTCCTGCCTCAGCCTCCTGAGCTGCTGGGATTACAAGTATGTGCCACTGTCCCTGGTGCGCTTTATCTTGTTGATGTGTTTTGAATGTGATTTTCCAGTATTTTGTTAGGGTTTTTGCATCTACATTCATCAGGGATAATGGTCTGTAGTTTTCTTTCCTTGATGTGTCTTTTTCTGGTTTTGGCATCAGGGTTATGCTAGTTTCATAAAATGTTTTTTTGGAATGTTTATTTCCTTTAATCTCATGGAATAATTTGAGAAAGATGGGATAGCTTTTCTTTAAGTGATTTCTAGAACTCGGCTGAAAATCCATCTGGTCCTAGTCTCTTTTTTTTGTTGGAAGGCTTTTAATTGCTGTTTCAATTTTGTTACTTGATATTTTTCCACTGAGGTTTTCAATATCTTCCTAGTTTAATTTGGGCAGGTAATATGTATCTAGAAATTTATCAATGTCTTGTAGATTTTCCAGTTTATTGTAGCATAAAATTTTCAAAGCAGTATATAACGATGCTCTGGATTTTAGAGGTGTCTCTTGTGACATTTTTTTTTCTTTTTCATCTGTAATCTTGTGTATTTATGTCTTCTCTTTCTTTTGGTTAGTTTGGCTAAGAGTTTATCAGTCTTATTTATCTTTTTGAAGAACCCACTCTTTGTTGTGTTAATCTTGTGTATTTTTTTAATTCTTAATTTTATTAAGTTTGGCTCTGATAGTAATTATTTTCTGTCTTCTACTATTTTTGGAATTTTATTATTCTTCCTTTTCTAAGGCTTTGAGTTGGAAAATAAACTTATTTATTTAGGATCTTTCTATTTATTTAATGCAGCCACTCAGTGCTAAAAATTTTCCTCTAGAACTGCTTTCATACTGTCCCAGAGGTTATGATATGTTGTATTGGTGTTCTAATGTTTCTAAGAATTTCTTGATTTCTTCTTTGATCCATTCTTCATTGTTCAATCTCCATGTGTTCATTTGGGTTCTATTGCTGTTCTTACTGTTCTGTTGATTTATACCTTCCTTCCATTACAATGCAGTAGAATGTATGGGATTATATCAATTTCTTTTTGTAGTTATGAAGACTTACATTGTGACCTCGAATATGGTCTACTTTTGAAAAAGTACTGTGTGCTGCTAGGAGGAAGGGAAATTCAGCTGTTTTTGCTTGAAATATGCTACAGATGTCTATTAGGTCCATTTGATTCATAGTATTATTTAGATTGGAAAAGTATTTACTGATTTTATGTTTTGATTACCTGTCTAGTGGTGATAAGTGTGTGTTAAAATCACCCTGTATTAGGGGTCCAATTTAAATTTAATGTCAAGGAGTATTTTTTTTTAATTGAATGTGCTGACATTGGGAGAATATATATTTACTGTCATTAATATCTTATTGCTGGATTTTCCCTTAACCAGGGTGTAGAGGTCTTCTTTGTCTCTTCTGAATAATTTTTGTTTGAAATTTGTCAGATATGACAATAGCTATTCCTGCTTGGTTTTGGAGTCCACTTGTGTGTAAGATATTTTTTTAACATCCTAGTTCCTTCAGTTTATGCCTATGAGATGAATCTCTTGAAAATAGCATCTAATTTGACCCTGTTTGTTTTTTATCCATTTTGCTAATCTACATATTTTAATTCAGGAGTTGAGACATTTATATTCAGTGTTAGGGTGGATATGTGCTTGTAGTTTGATTCCATTTTGATCTTTTGCTTTATTTAATTTTGTTTTGATTCTCATTTAGTAGATTGTTCTTCTATTGGACGTCATCTATTTGAGAGCATTAGGATTATTTTTGGGTTCTTCTGTGTGCAGTTTATATTCGAGTATTCTTTATAGTGCTGGATCAGTGGTCATAAATTCTTTTAGTTTATCCTTATCAAAGTTTTTATTTCTTATTTGAATTTGAAAGAGAGTTTTGAAGGAATGGCAATTTTAGTTGGAATTTTTTTTTTCATAGAGCTTGAAATATCTTATTCCAGGCCCTCCTTGATTTTAGGGTCTGAACTTAGAAATCAGAAGTGAAGTTTATTGGTTTGCCTCTAAATGTGAACTGATGTTTCTCTTTTGTATCTTTTAAAATTCTTTCTTATTTTCTATATTAGGAATTTTGATCTTGATGTGTCTTGGGAAGCTTCTTATCTGATTTGGCCTATTTGGGGTACTGTATGTATCCTATATGTTCATATTTATCTCATTTATGATACAGGAAAGTTTTCTGTTACTATTTCATTGAAAATGTTCTTAATGCCTTTAGCTTGTATTTCCATGTTGTCTTCTATTCCAATGATTCTCAGGTTTGGTTGCTTGATGTCTCAGAGTTCTTGTGTATTCTTATCATTTTTTATCATTTTTTTCCTTGATTGCATACTATGTATTCAAGTTCATTACCCTGCCTCAAGGCCTGAAGTTCTGTCTTCAAGGGCTGAAGTTTTAGTTTTCACACAATCTAATCTGTTGGTGATGCTTTTGAGTGAACTTTTAATTTGATTGATTACATCTTTAATTTCTAGGAGTTCTGATTGGTTTCTTTTCAATATTTCTATTTCTTTAGGGAAATTGTTTCTGTCTCCTAAATTTTCTTTCTCAATTTATTCCTTAAATCTTCTTTATTTCATTAAAGATTTTAATAATCAATTTTTAAAAAATAATCTTCATCTTCTTCCATATCTGTGAGATCCTTTGTGAGGGGGATTGTAAATTTTGGAGGGAGATTTGTTTGCCTGTTTCCACATGTTTTCAGAGGTCTTGGACTTGCACATCAATTGAGATGGACTCCCCATTTCTTTTATGCATGTGTCTTTTCATTTGTAGTTATCTTTTCTGTTTTGGAATTTCTCTTTTCTGATATATGAGTAGGTGTAAGAGGTGGAATCTTAGGTCCCCCCCGGTTGTTTCTCTTTTGGGCCTGATGTTGGTTTGGGAATTTTTTTCTCCTCAAATCTGTGAGTTGAAGCAATGTTAAGGCTCAGGTGAAGCTAAATCATGTGTGGCATGAGATTTACTGTTGCTTGAGTGAGTAATAAGTATTTGTGGGCAGTAGGATCTCTACTCTGCTATCTTGAAATGTCCCAATAACTTTCCGGCCCCTCTTAGAGGGAGAGGGAAGCCAAGGATAGCACTAATGTCAGCAGCAGATGTACAACCTTAATAATGTCCAGTGTCTACTTTGGCATGTATAATGCTAATTGACACCTGAATAGAAATGATGGGATCAGAATTTAACACCAGTACCAACAATAAAAACAGTGAACTAGATCCAGCATTTTACAGCAAGAGTCTATTATGTCATCCACTGTATTAATAATCACAACAATACAAATGGGGTAGGAACTACACAAACTATGAATCTATTATTTAGTGGGATTTCTGTTTCTTAAGTAAGAGAACAATAGGATAGGGAGGTAAGAAAATGTTTAAAATATTTAAAAAAGTGATCAGAGGCAGAAGATAGGTAGCAGATACCAACTATAGAGAAGAATGAATAAAAAATTAACTGAAAGTAATGAATTAAAGAAGAGAAAAAGAGGGAACAAGAACATTTGGCTGTTAGAGGGGGAAGAGAATGAAGAAGAGGAATTAGGTGGGGCAGGAACCAAGGTATGAATAAACCCACAAATGTAAAGTAAAAATAATTGAAGCTCTCATGTAATTAACCTGAACTTAAGTCAAATTAAGGCTAAATAATAAGCAAGTGCAGAATATAGTTATTAATCTGAAGGTAAAATTTTCAAATGTATTGGCATAGTGAGAACACACAGCAACTCACACACAAAATCATGTGTAATGTAAAAAAGTAAAAAATATTAGTATAATATATTATGAATTGTGTTTGAAAAATGTTTAAAAAGTTAAAATTAAAAACTAAAAAATGGAAATACAAAGTGAAACCCTAAATAAGAAAAAAAAGATAAAATTTTGATGAGAAATATAGAGTTTGTTTCTGCTGTGGTGGTCAAAATTATTGGCAGGAATGGATTTTTATTCTTTATATTTGTTTTTGATTCTGTATCCTTTGGGCCTAGGTCTAGGGGTTGGTAAGTCCAAAGTGTTTGTGTTCCTCACCTAGCTGGCAGCTCCCTGTTTCCAGTCTCCCAGTATAGAGTGAGATAGACTGAGGCGTGCTCATGATTTATGTAATCTTGCACTGGGAGCGATACAGAGTTCTAAAGTGGAAGTTCCAATAGTTGGGGTGAATATTGGATCTTTGTTGGTGGGTATTTAGGATGTGACCTGTGTCACCTATTGCTGGGGAGATGCTGGTCTGTTCTGGATACCTGGACCTCTTGTAGGACCACTTGTAGGGCATGGGGCCTAACCCTCCATAGGTTTCCCTTCACGGCTATGAATGTAAACTCCTGGGTATCCACTCTGGAGTGCTGAAGCTCCTGTAGAGCTGCTGTATCTGACTTCCCAACAACTCCTATGGGGTACCATTGACAAAGGGAACAGTCTGTAAAGTCAGGTACAATCTTCTTCATGGCTGTTTCAGTCACTCTGCAGGTTCTAAAATGTGACTGCTGGTAGTCTCCTTTACATTATCCCAGTTTGTTCCTGCTATTGCCATGAGGCATTTACAAATAGTTCCCCAGCCTCCTGAAGTCATTTCCTGGGCTAGCAGTCTCAGTTCCCATCAAAATCTGCACCCTGGGGGATCAGAGCAATTCTGGGTTCATATCACTGAACCCCTTTACCCACCAACTATGTGTCCATTAAGATCGAGCTCCTTTCTAATCCACAGGTTCCCCCAAGCCAAAAAAAATTGTTTAACTGTCTCCCTGTGCTCCCCACTCCCCTCAGGGACCTCTGTGACTGACAGTCAAACTGATGCATCTCTCTTGTATTATTTCTTACATTCTGTTTGAAGTTTCTGATTTTCTGTGACTCTACAGTTTCTTTTATAGTCTTGCATTAAGTTTCAGTGAGTTCCCTTTGTTCCACCTGGCTGAGGAGCAGTCTTTCTGCTTTGTAAATGTAGGGAATTGCTGGGAAGAGTGTTCTTCCTCTAATCTGCCATCCTCTTCCTTCCCAAAATCACTTTTTTTGTGTTAACATGATCTTTTGCTGTGCAAATGCTCCCCTGATCTTATGGTGAGGAAAAAGCAAAATAAAACCAAAAGCCTGTTGTTTATGTGCTCCTCCTAGCTTAATGGAGAAAATTGTAAAAATGTCCACATATAGTTTAAATGCCACAATTCAGAGAGAATCAAGGAATCTTCCTTTCGGGTAAGAACATTGGGGCATAGCAGAAGGTAAGCATTTTCAACTGTGACTCTCCAGAGGCTTTTACCTCTGATATCTAAAGTCCAGTTTCTTAGAGTATTCATGGGCCCCAGGTTGTGAATGCAGAGAACCAGAACAGCTTCCTCTAGGCCCGTTTCTTCCAATGTGAAACACAGATATTGTCCATCTTATAAGTATGTTTATGTCACAGCATTGTGGTAAAAAAATAAGCATGAAAATGAATTTGCTGGCAACAAGCCTTCATTTTGACTCTCCCTTGTCCCTGAGGGCTGAGCGATGTCGACGTAAGCCTGGACTTCCTTTCAAGCATGGAAGCACGAGCTTGTTCCTAGATGTTCTCCTTTGCAGACTCATCATGTGGTCACCCTGTGCTACTTGAGCAGTTCCTGCTGCTTCACTCTGTCTGAACTCTAAATTTTGTGTAAATGAGAACCATCTTTGTTCTGTTCTCCATTGCACGGGAACCCCTGCAGGTATTTTTCTCTTCATTTAACATCTATTTTAGTGGTGTGAATTTCAGTGCTGAACACTTCCCTGCTCCTTCATTTTCTTGCTTCGATTTCAGGCAAGTTACTGAACCCCTCGGTGCCTTCATTCCCTCTTCTGCTAAATGGTAGGCAGATTTCCAAAGGCTCTGTGTTTTTGTAACTCTTATAGTATCTTTCATTTTGGATCCCTTTTCAAATATTTTTGTATAGCAAAAAGCTTTGGAAACCAAATCTCCCTGCAGTGGAGAGTGCAGATTTGTTTTCTGACCAATGTAAAAAGCTAATATGTCCCTCCTAGGCAAAGGTTGGGCAGGTTTGCCAGTGGTCTTGGGATAAAATGGGGGAGTTCTTAAGTTTGAATTCATTACCTATAGAATGGGTTTGCAGTGTGCACAGCACCTACATGGACCCACTTGTACTGTCCCTCTGGGCTGAGGGAGAAGTAGAGGCAACTGATGTGAACATGAAGCTCATGCTGCCCAGTGGGCCATGAGCAATAATGTCTGTTGCTTCTGACCCAGAAGTCTTATATTTTCTCGTAGTAGATATAAGTAGATGTATGTGTGGCAGGTTGAATTGTCAGCTGAGAAGCAGGGAAAAATTTCAGACCCTTCAGTCTTTGAGAATGTTATTCTTACTGCACAATCTTTCTGTGAGCATTCGATGGAAGAACGCCATTGAACTTCCTGTTAGTTTGTCTGAAATTCTCTGCTTCCCCCCAGATCCCAAGCTTTTCTTCCCCTCATTCACTCATTTTCTCACCTCTTTGGGTTCTTCCTCATATATTACCCTCTAAGTGAAGTTTATGTGGACTTTTCTATTTTAAGTGATTACTTCTCTGTATATTAGAGTTCAATCAGACAAACAGAAGTAGTAGGGCATCTGTATCAAGAGTTCTATTGTGACTATTGTGCAATTGTAGAGACTGGATGGACATATTGGGAATCTATTGAAAAGATGGTTGGGAAGGCAAAAGGCTGACATAATCCACTGAACTTTACTCACATCTAAAAATACTTTCCTAGTAATACCCAGATTAATGCATGATGGAATAGTAGCATTGGCTCTGAGAATCTGATACATCAAAAGACACCCTAGTACCCCCTATTGTCTTCCTCTATGTCATTTTTTCCATTGTACCTATCAGCATCTAATTGCCTATTCTGTATATTTTGCTAGTTGTCTTTCTCCTAACACTAATATGTAAACCTCAAGAGGATGGATTTTTGGACCCTTTACTGGTGTATTTGCAATACCTACCATGGAGCATGACCTATAGCAGTAGAGAGCCAATAAATACATAGAAAATTGCTATATGAATGAAGATGAAATGCTCCCAAAATGGCTTGATGCAAGATAAGTGTGCAATAAATGCTAGCTAGTGGTATAATAAATGTGCACATAATATCAACACAACTACTTTACATTAATGGGTTACATCACATTTTTTCCCACACATTCATTCTTTGATACCCCACACTTTTTCAAAAGTACTACTCTGCTTTCAGCAGAAATCCAGTCTCTTGCTAGATCCAGGCCCTGGGGAACTCCTCTCCCCACCACAACTTCATCTCACCTATGGGGCGTCTCTAATGCCGCAGGTGCTGCTGCTGACCTGACTTTCTATAGCTCCCTCAGTGATCTAGACTGTATCTCTCTTTTTTTTGCACAAACTGTTCTCAACTATGAATGTTTTGCCTAACCTTGAAGTCATCTGGCTTAGTCTTATTGCTCTTTTAACACTGAGTACAGTTGTTGATTCCTGCCCAAGCTCCTTTCTCTACTTCAAAACTGCTGCCCTCTTTTGCAGCACCATGGTGTTCTGAATTCCACTGTGTCTTTATGCTTAACCAACTCCAGGGCTCCATTATAACCATTTTATCCATGCTATGATGAAATCCTTGCAGAAAAGATCATGCCATTCATTTCTGTATCTCCTGAACATACATGGTATAGTTTATGACACAGAGAGATGCTTACTAAATACTGGCCAAAGGAGTACTGCTCAAAGAGAGTTCCAAAATGGTATGGGAGCAACTAATTTGCTCAGCGTTTACCAAAGTGCAACAACTCTCCACCCCAATTCTGCATTAGAGTCCCAGCAGAGAGCTTAAATGTATAGTACCTGGGTCTCAACCATAGAAATTTTTATTTGGGTTGTCTAGCATGAAGCATGGCTATTGGTATTTTTGTAGAAGTTCTTCAGGCGATTTTGCTGTGCAGTAGGGGCTCAGAAACACAATCTCCAAGAGAACTCTGATCTAAGTTCCTAGTTTATTTGCTTCCTATCTGGCCAGAGGAGCAGGGCTTCCTTTTCCCCACTCCCTTGGGAAACTCTGTACCTGGAATAGTTGCACCTGTCAAAATACTGTGATTAATAGTTAATGGTGCACCTTGATTATGGCCCCAGGGGACCTGACCAAGAATGCATTTATATTTTAACCATATTTTCATCGTCTCCTGACAAGGATGTATTATGTGATCACAGGCAGATGCTTTGAAGGTAATGAAAATGATCTAGGATTTGTCATGCAAGCTCACGCTGTTTGGGAATGGGAAGAGGATACAAGTGAATGGTAGGTCATGGATGGTTTGAGCGTGATCAGCCTGTCAGTGTATTTGCACTTCTTCCTTTATAATTCCTTTTATCTCTGCATGGTAGTTAGGAGAGGAAGAGAGTTCTGAAGTTAAATGCCTGAGTTGGCCTAATTCAAGTATTTACTAACTTAGTAGCTTTGATATTTTTGTGCTTTAGTTTCTTTAACTGTCCCAGAGAGTTATTTCCCTACAGCATGCAATTTTGAGGATTAAATTATGTGATGTATAGGAATTACCTGGCACATAGCAGAACCCAAAGCAAAATTTTTATTGCTGCATCTCCCCTTGGTCCTCCTCTTCACTCTGGGATCTTGGTCACAAGTGAAGCCTATAATATTGCTGAACTGTAATACTGTGATGGCCTTCTAGTGGGGTTTCCTGCCTCTGCCCTCCTCAAATTCAGCTGACACTTGGCCTGCACTGCTGCTTGTCCTCTGCTTATCCAATCATCTTCAACGCATGCTCTTGCTTGTTGGAGAAACTTCTCGGTTTGCTTTTCTTGTATCCTGAGATGTAGAGCTCCGTATCCTTAACTGGCTAAGGATACTTACGACTCTAACTCCTCCCCACTCTACCTTCACCTTTGGGATGTTTTCCTTGTTTCCCTACCATGTGTTTTAAACTTTCCAGTCACCCTCCGCTGAGTACAAAATCCTGGTTTTCTCTATGTAATTAGGTAAATTTAAACTCTACGATGTTAGTCTGATCTCTTCCCATTTAACTTCTTCCTTCCTTTGACTTCAGCCCATACCACTGTCTCCTGTATGAGGGCCACACTTGCTTAGGGATTTATTAGTTTATATACAAAGCAATCCCCAACCTCAATGATGTAACCCTGAAGTGTTATTTTCTCAGCCTTGTGCAGTGTTGGCTTCTATGAACTCAAACATGGGTCTGCTATGTTCCAGCAGATATTGAAAGCTCCAGGCATCATCCATAGAATGAATCTACTATTTTTAGGGCCTTCAAATCCTCTGTTGGATTTTCTGCACTCTTCAGAGGAGAGAGGTTGCTTAGAGCCTGGTTTGAGTGAGGCATTCATCATGTCCACCTACGTTTTTATCCATAATGGGCATCAAGTTCCACCTAATAGTGACGGAGGTTGGGGGATGGAGTTTGTCTTTATTTGCTGGAGGCAAAGGTATTGGAGATGGCAAACATGCTGCATCATCTCTGCCACTGTTGCTGCAACACAGTTTAATAGTTGACATCCTAGTGGCTTTGCAAATGGATTTTTGGTTTCCGTAGATTGAACTACTTTGCGATGCCTATTATACACTGAATTCATGGGTCATTTCTTTTCAGCACAACATTGGCAAAAAGTGAAATGTGATCAGCCTTACTTTGTCTTGATTTTCACAGTGACCTTGATTGGTATTCTCTAAGGACACAGAGGTGCTACTGTTTGCAATGGCTGACCGAATCTCTGACATAAAGAGGGTGCTGAGAGGGAAGTAAGAAGACAAAGGGTATAAAGAAACGTTATAATTTATCAGGATGTGGGTGCCAAAAACCATTTCCAAATATTGTTCTTTAAAAAAACATCCACTAGTTATCTGTGGATGTATTGGTCTTTCCTGAGTAGTTGGGGGCCACATTCTGGGTGAATATTGTAGGTTGATGTGTTTGCCTCCAAAAGATGTGACGAAGTCCTAGCCCCAGTCCCTGTGAGGATGACCTTATTTGGAGGTAGGGCCTTTGTGAAGGTCAGGGTTGGCTGAAATCCAATGACTTGCTAATCGGAAGAGGGAAATTTGAACACAGGCACACAGAGGAGGATGCATGTGAAGACACAGACCCAGTTACATAGGGATGATGGATGGGTGAAGGCAATGGCCAAGATTGGAGTCATGCACCTGCAAGCCAAGGAGTGACAAGGACTCCAGCAACGACCAGGGACTAAGAAGAGGCAAGGTAGATTCTTCCCTGTAGACTTTGGGCAGAATGCAGCCCTGATGACATGTTGATCTTGGTTTTCCAACCTCCAGAACTAGGAGAGTGCAAATGCCTCGTTTGTACTGCCTGGTTATTGCAGCCACAGGAAACAAACGCAGGAAGTCAGGGTAGGTTTTGAGGTTCTTCATCCTCTTCAAGCCCTTCAAGCACCCTGCTTGTGATCCTCAGAAGAAAACTAACAATAATATGACCGGCGAAGGGGTGATTCCTCAGGGCAGAAGTTATTCTTGCTGGCTCGCAAATGCTCCTTGCAGAGCCCAAGGCAGTACTTGTTCAGACACTGGGCTCACTGGTGAGATATTTCTGCTTACTGCAGAGTCCCTGGCTTAGGGAATGGCTGCAATGACGTGGTGAGCTGGGAATTGCAAACAAAGGGCTCCATGGTATGTGGTTCATCAGGTACCTGAGAGCCAAGGATGGCTTCTGTGCTCCTAATGCAGGAAAGCATAGTAACTGTTACTATTACTTCCTACTTCTTCCAGATATAGACATGATTATAGACATCCTTGCTCTAAGATATAGGCAGATAAACTGAGGCTCAGACAGTATAAATAATGTAACCAGTGTGGCATTGCTGGTGAAATGCAGGTTCTTTGCTTCCCAACATGCCCTGGAAAACTCTATAAGCAACGTCAGACTTGTAAGGTTGTTCAGGTTGTACACAATTTCACTGATTCTTTTTAATTTTTTTTTTGAAGAAGGGACATCTCTTTAGAATTTAGCCCTGAGCACAACTCATGGCTTCCTTGGTAAAAAGGAAGTTTTAAGTATGAGTTCTAACCCATTTTCCTAGAGAAAAATACTCATTACACTTCTTCCCTATTATGGCTACCATGTGAAAATTCTGCCCTTATCATAGAGGATTTGCTGATCTACTGAAGTTACAGATGCATCACAGGCTATTTGAAACCATGTGTGCTCAGGAGTGGATGGATGCAAATGTAGACATTTTGCTATCAATAAGCTGAGTACACTTGACTCCCATGAGAAGTTAAACTATACTCAGGCAGGCATATAAACTCAGAAATTTCAATAATTAATATACATGCATATACTTGTTTCTATTTTGGCATGGGGGTATTACAGAGGAGAAATGAGATTGGGGAATGGATGAAGGGGGAAGGGATCCTGGTCTAGGATTGGGTTTGACTTACTTTATCAATATCCATGTATGCATGAATATATAATGATTCCCTCCAATATGTAAGACTATGTTGAACAAATTAAAAAAAAAGAAAGATAGACAAAATTCTTGGGGAATAACAGAGCCAGTTTGGAACTGAAAAGTACCTTTGGCGGCCATATCAGTCAAAAGACTCCTGGAGAAAGCATTTCCTGGGGCCCTGGGCTGCTGGAACTGCAGTTTGCCCTCCTAGGACTCTGAGCCCATGGTGAAAGGATGATTTCAAACACTCTCAACCAACTGCCTTTTATCTCTTCTCTTGTTTTGGAGGGAGGATAACCCTCTGTTTCAGTTCCTTCCTATCATCTATTAATTTTTATACTTGTTTTCAACAATCAATACGGGCACTGTAGGAAAAAGCCCTGCAAATGTAAGTCCTGAATTGAGGGAAGACTTCAGAATCCTGAAAAAGGAGCAGCTTCCTCCTCCTCCTCTTTCCCTCCTCTTCTTCCTTTTCCTTCCCTCCTTCCTCTACCTTTTCACTTTCCTCCCCATCCTCTGTCTCCTTTCTTACTCTTTCTCTCTCTCTCTCTCTCTCTCTCTCTCTCTCTCTCTTTTAAAGGACTGGATCTTGTAGGATATAATACACAGGTGCTCTTTGAGAGAGACATGGTTTTTCTGGTTTACTTCTGTTCTTTTCATATAATCCCTCAAACAAAACCTTCTTCCTGTTCGTTTGTTTACATGGTAGCACAAAGTTCCACCAAACACTGGAATTTACAGGTTCTTAGGACAGAAAAGTTACAGAGATGGCAGATGAAAAAGGTCAAATAATAGCATCTCAGTTTTGGAATAATCAGCTTTTAAACATTTGTGGTTTAGTAAATACCATCTCCTTTGTTTTATGGTTCAATCTGCACACACAGTCAGTGTTTTATGGATAAGGAATTTAAACCTTAGAGGGTCATTCATTCATTAATTCACTCAGCAAATATCCATTTAGTACCCTTCCGGGATCAAAAGTATTCTAAGGGGCTCGGGATCCAGTGCAGTGGAAAGAAAGGAACCCCTATATTCCTGGCAGAGTCAGGAAACTAGAGTTCTGGAAACAGACTTGAACTCAGGTTTCCTACTGGGGGATCTTCACAGCTATTTGGAGGTAAGTTTTACCACTCATAGCCTTCTAGGGGCTGCGTATCTCAGCCTCAAGGGGCTGCTAAGAAGTGTAGACACTATGGAAATTAAATGTCGGGCCCACTGTTAGGTCTTTATAAAGGGTAGATGTCATCACTCAGCACTAGCAGCTAGAAAGGCTTGGAATTAGGATCCAGTTTTTCTCTACTTTAGGAGGCCATTACCTTGACCTGGACATTGAATTCTTATTATTGGGAAAGTATCTATCCCCATCTGTTAGAAAATAGATTGAGGAACATACAGCAAGTCTTTTATGACATGACATTGACTTCCCACAAGAATTTATTCCAACACTTGTGAGTCCAGATCAATATACTGAAAATCACAGTGAGAGTCATAAGAGGAAGGGAAGCTGAGTTACATAATGCAGAATTCAAATTTAATAAGAAATGGGGTAGAGTCTGCTTTCATATCCTTTTGTTTAGTAACAAATAGAGTGGACTTTGAAGTCTGGTAGGAGCCTGAGTTTGTACCCTGGCTCCACCATGTGCTGATTCAAGGTGGTTGTGTGGTTTGAATAGCAGAGAAGGCCTTGGTGGTCTTTGTCCCTTCTGAGCTGGGTAGTTCAACTCCTGCGGCATGGGGATACTGCTTATAAAACATGTGGCGCCTGACCAACAAAGGAGAGCTCAAAAAACAAAATCAATGCACCAAAGATGTTTTCCTTTCCGAGTACTTATTGTCTTAGTCCATGTTGCATTGCCACAGCAGAGCACCACAGTCTGGGTAATTTTATAATGAAGTGTATGTGAGTTACAGTTTTGGAGACTGGGAATTGCAAGATGAGGGGTCAAATCTAACAAGAACTCTCTTGCTTCATTATGACACACCAGAAGACATAGTATGGATGAGAGAGAGAGAGGGAGCATGCAGAAGGAGGCCAAAACGCATCTTCCTATCGGACACTTGCTCCTGCCACAACTCAACCACTCTGGAAATAGCTGCAGTCATCCACCCACGCCCGCAGGACTTAGCCATCGCTTTAAGGTCCCACCTCTCAGCACTGTGGCACTGAGGACTGAGGTCCCACACATGGACTTTGCAGCACATTCAAACCATAGTGCTCACTTTGGTGGATGGTACGACATAAGGGAAGAGCCCTGTGTCCAGCCCTGGGCTTGTTCCTAACTCCGAGGATGGCCAGGGGCCAATCTCTCACCTATTTTTGTTTTGTATTTCTTCCTCTGTACAATGAAGTCTGGCACTGGGTTCTTGGACCTTTGCTGTAGCCCAGAGGTATGTCTGGAAGCTATTTAAAGGAATAATCTTAGAAGTCTGCTGGATGCCTTGTGGTAGGCTATGAAGAATGATGTGTTTCTCAGGTTATTCCTTAGTTTAAAACCCTTTAAGACTTTCCATTTCCCTTGGAGTAAAAGCCAGTGTCTTTCCATCATCCTACCCAGTTCTGTACCATCTTTCCTCAGACCCATCAATTTCTGGATCATCTAGAACTGTCTGCTTTGAGAATCAAAGGGACTGTTTGAGAGACTGCTCCCAATTACTCTGGGCATACTTCGACATTCCAGCCTCTGCTCACCTTAGAATGACATAACTATATGGATCTATCTTAGCTCATTTAAATAGCACATTCTCCATGAATCCAATGCTAACCACTCGAGTTTAAATCATAGCACTCTTTCCATCTTCACCAGCTCCCCAAGTCTCCATGGGAGCCTTTCTTACCTTGCTTTGCTTCAATAGCACTTATCATCATAAAATGTACAATATAATTCACTGTTATTATTTTTGGTAAATGCTATTTTGACTTCACTTTTATACTATAATGTATGATGCAAGAGGAATTTTCCTGCAAATGACATGACTTCATTCTTTATGGCTGAAGAATACTCCATTGCTTGTAAATACCATCTTTTCTTTATTCATCTGTTGATCAGCACCTAGATTAATTTGATGTCTTCGCTATTATGTATGGTGTCACAATAAACATGGGTACGCAGGTATCTTTTCTATATTGACTTCACTTCCTTTTGGTATATACAGGGCACGGTTTTGGAATCATATGGAAGCTTTATTTTTCGTTTTTTGAGGAAACTCCATAGTGTTGTACTAATTTACATTGCCACCAGTGGTATGTAAGGGTTCCCTTTTCTCCACATCCTCACATGAATTTGTTGTTGTTGTTTTTTGTTTTTTGTTTTTTTTTTTGAAAATAGCCATTCCACATAGGGTTATATGGAATCTCAGTGTAGTTTTGATTTGCATTTCCCTGGTGGCTAAAGATATTGAGCACTTTTTTGATATACTTATTGGTTCTGTTTAGATCATTTGCCCGAATTTTTGATTAGCTTACTCATCCTTTCAGTTTTAGGCTTTCTGAATTCTTTATATATTCTAGATGTTCATCTTCTCCGAGAAGAATACATGGCAAAGATCTGCTCCCACCTATACCTGTCTCTTCACTCTGTCAATGGTTTCATTTGCAGTGAGAAGCTTTTCAATTGAATAATTTGAAAATTATTGTTGCTGTTGTTACCTGAGCTTCTGCCGTACTCTTCAGGAAGTTATAATCTGTGCTAATATCTTCAAGTATTTCCCCTACATATGTTTTCTTGTAGTAGTTTCAACGTCTCAGGTTTTACACTGAGGTCCTCAATCCATTTTGAGCTGGTTTTTGTACAGGGTGAAACACAGGGGTATAGTTTCAGTTTTCTCCATGTGCATATTGGACAGGAGTTTTTTCTCCGATGTGTTTTTGGCATCTTTTTGAATATCAGTTGACTGCGATGTGTGGGGTTTATTTCTGGGTCCTCTGTTGCATTCCATTTGCTTCTGTGTCTGTTTCGTGCCGGTACTCAGCTATTTTTGTTACGATAGCTCTGCAATATGTTTTGAAATTAAGTGTTGTGATGTCCCTAGCGGTGCTTTTTTTGCTTAAGCTAGATTTGGATATTTGGAATCTTTTGTACTTCCATATGTATTTTAGAATTGCTTTTTTTTCTTGTTCTATGAAGAATGTCATTGGAATTTTGACGGGAATTGCATTCAATCCATCAGTCTATTTCAGGAGTGTGGCCCTTTTAACAATTTTAGTTCTCCCAATCCACATACATGGGAGGGTTTTCCACCTTCTCATATCTTCAATTTCTTTCTTAATTGCATTGATATTTCATTGTAGAGGTCTTTCACCTCCTTGGTTAGCTTTATTCTTTATTTTATTGAGGCTCTTATAAATGGGGTTGCCTTCCTGATTTCTTCCTCTACAGGTTCATTCTTGGTATATGGAAGAGACGACTGATTTCTGTGCGTTGACTTTGAATGCTGCTGCTTTGCTGGCTTTCTCAGTCCTATGAGTCCTTTACTGGAGTCTTCAGTGTTTTCTAAGTACGGAATCATACTGTCTGCAAACAGGGATAATTAAACTTTCTCTTTTCTTCTTCATATGCCTCATATTTCTTTCTTTTGCCTGATGATCGGGCTAGAATTTCTAGTAATATATTGAATAAAATTGTTGAGGATGGACACCCTTATCTTGTTCCTGATTTTTGAGGAAATGCTTTCTATTTTTCCCCATTCCATATGACATTGGCTATGTATTTAACAAACGTACACATATATTATTATGTTGAGGCATGATCCCTTTATTCCTAATTTATTCAGGGTTTTTTAAAATCATGAAGTGATGTTTTATTATATCAAAGGATTTTTCTGCATCTACTGAAATTATCAAGTGATTTTTATCCTTGATTCTATTTATATACTATATTATATCTCTTCATTTGAGTATATTTAATAATTCTTGCATACTTCAAATACAACAAACTTGTTCATGGTGCATGATTTTTTTAATGTGCTATTTAATTTGATTTGCAAGTAATCAATTGAGGAATGTTTTATCTGTAGTCATCAAGCAGATTGATTTATGTTTTTCTTGTATGTGTGTGTGTGTGTGTGTGTATGTCTTTATGAGGTTTTGGTAGGAGGACAGTACCGGCTTTGCAGAATGAGTTTGGAAGAGTTTCTTTCTTTTCTATTTCATGAAATAGTTTGAGGAGCATGATATTAGTTCTTATTTCAAAGTCTGGTAAAACTCAGCAAAAAATCTGTCCATTTCTGGAACTTAGTTCGTTGGGAGACTTTTTATTGCTCATTGTTATTTATCTGTTTTTTAAAATATTCTCTTGATTCAATTTTGGAAGGCCATATACATCCATACATTTCTTGACTTTTTCTAGATTTTCCAATTTGTTGGCATATTTCCTAATGTTCATATGAATTTCAGTGGTTTCTGTTGTAATATCCCCTTTTCATCTTTAATTTTATTTATTGGGTTTTCTATCTGTTTCTTTCGGTTTGCTTGCTTTAAGTTTCATTCATTTCATTTATGTCTTCAAAGAAACAAATTTTGTTTCATTAATCTTCTGTACTTTTAATCTCCATTTCATTTATTTCTGCACTGATAATTATTATTTTTTTCCTTCCACTGAGTTTAGGATTGGTTTCTTCTTATTTTTCTAAGAATTTTAGATGAATCATTAGGTTATTTATCTATTTTTGTATCACTCTGTTTTCTTTTTTTTTAAAAGAGAGAGAGAGGGACAGTGAGAAAGAGAGAGAGAGAGAATCAATTTTTATTTAATTTTTCATGCGGCTTTCATTACTCCAACACTTCATTGTGTATGTGGTGCTGGGGTTTGAATCCTCGTACTCTTGCATGCCAGGCAAGCAATGTAACTGCTGAGCCACTGCTCCAGCCCTATCACTCTCTTTTCAATGAAGGCAATCACTATAAACTTTCCTCTTAGTACTGCTTTCACTGTAGCCCACAGATTCTGGAGTATCGTGTTACCATTGTCATTTGACTTAAGAATTTAAAAAAATCCACCCCCTTGATTTATTCAAAGACCCATTGTTCATTCAAAAGTATATTGTTCAATCTCCATTTGTTTGTATAAATTCTGTAGTTTCTCTTAATGTTGATTTCTAATTTCTTTCCATTATGATCTGATAAGATGTAAGAAGTTATTTCTTTTTAAAAATTTGTTAGGAGTTATTCTATCTGTTCATGAAAAAAATATGTATTCTGCAGCTGTTGGATTAAATAGTCTGTAGATGTCTGCTAAGTTTGTTTGATCTATGGTATAATTTAATTTGAGTAGTTTAATTTGTGATTCTTTTTCTATCTGGATGATCTATTGGTAAGAGAGGGATGTTGAAGTCAATCCCTATTGTTGTATTGGGGCCTATCTCTCCTTTCGTGTTTAGTACTTTTTGTTTTATGAAATTTAGAGCTCTGGTTTTGCTGTACATATATATAATCATAGCTTCTTTTTTTTCCCCTTTGGAATTTCTTATTATTTAATTTTTTTATTAAGAGTATATAGAGACACAAATGACAGGGAAACATTATCAGACCATCAATAACCAAAGTATATACACATAGTTATCCAGGGGTAATGCCCAAACATGGATGACCACCTTGAGTTTCACCTGTTACAGTTACCCCCAGGAGAACTCTTGCATAAAATGGGTATCTCGTGGAGGAATAACCTCTGCTTCTGAGATGGTTCGCAATAATCATAGCTTCTTGAAGAATTGCTCACTTTATCAAAATATAGTGACCTCATTTACATCTTCTAACAGATTTTGGCTTAAGGTCTGTTTTTTCGGCTATGAATATAGTCACTCCTGGTTTCTGTTTGCTTGGAATGTAATTTCTATCCTCTCTCTTGCAGTTTGTCTTTACCAGTGTTTCTTGCAGGCAGCATCCTCTTGTATACTGATTTAAAACTGCAAGTTGCAAATCTCTGTCTTTTAACTGAAGAATTAGAAACACGTCCTTCATGATTATTTTTGAGAGGTATGTAATTGTTTTTCCCCATCAATGACAGTCCCCCAGCCCTGCCTACCTAACCAGTCAGTGCTGAGATGTGACTATGCCAAGTATTCTGATCCCCAGAGCAGTTTAGTTCCTGACAACAGGACCTTCTCAAGATGGCTCCCAGCGCTAGCATTCTAAGCACTTCCTGAGAGACAGTGAATTCCTTTTCTAAGGCTCGCTTGTACTGACTCCAGGTCACCTATTATTTAAGCTACTAGTCTGCAGTTGCAGCCTCCTGTCCACACAGTGAGTCTTTCTTCATCACCTTTTCCCCACTGGAAGGGAGAGTCCCACTTCTGCACCTAAGATTCCAGGTGCAAGGAGCTAGAGTATTGGGTTTCTCTTGCCTTGCTATTCTCCCGAGTTTCGGCAACTACCAGTTTTCATTTTCTATGCCATCAACTTCTAGCTCTTGCCAAAGTCTCTCACCTTGCATGGGCAAGGCCCTGGGTTTAATCCCCAGTACCACAGCTGCACACCTGTTGCTTTGTTTCCATCAATGAAGAAGCCACTTGGTGCTGGCTGTCACTATTTTTCCATCTTAGCATCAGTTCCAATTATTCATTAATAAATATAGCTTGTTAACACACACAGAGGATTGCTAGGCATGATGTTTCAAAAGAATGAATGTGAATTTTAGTAAAATTATAAAATCTTGGGAGTGGAAATCATAAATGAAGGAGTCTTCTAAAAATCCATTTGAGATCTAAAGTTTCTTAATAGTTTGTGTTGTGGGGAATATCCAGGAGAAGGCAACACTGTGATTTCTGAGCAGAGGCCATCACATTGAGCTCAGCAGCACCTGTAATGAATATAGTGTCATAGTAGTTGCTCAGTAAATCCCTAATAGATCTCTTTTAAATACAGTGTAAGATAAAGCTTTTGTCTCAGGCTCGGGATTAAGCTCAGTGGTAGACTATGTGTTAAGCATGGGCAAGGCCCTGGGTTTAATCCCCAGTACCACACACTTACACAAATACTATCCCAAACACATATACACATACATGAAAACACAGATGTATGTATTTTACCAGAAATGGGTGCTTAAGAGGAAATGTTTTGCTTATTTCATCAAGTGAAGGAAGCTGAGGAGTCAACACTCAGTGTTTTAGGCCTTGATTACCTCTCTTCACCAGCTTGCTCTTTATCGCCATGGGAAACTAGAGGCAGTAATGAAAGAATTAAACCTCCTTTAGTCACTCATGCAGAGCACAGTATCACTTGCCATTTGGCATTTATTTTCCAGATGAAGGACTTTAATTTATTTTTCTTTCTTCTCTTGGGAACCCAGCTGCCTGATCCACAACTGCCTCCAAGTGTGGCTGTGAAGGACCTTCAGTTTTATTCTTTTATGGTACTTTCACCTTTGGACAAGTAAAGAAATGTGCAAGAGTCTTCAGTGGGATCTCTTCTTTATCTGCCTTAAATAGCAATGGATGGAGATGCTCCTCATGGGAAGGAGGGATTCTTTTTACTCCTGAGACATAGTTTCTCTTTTGGCCTCTTATTATTGCTGCCCCAATAAAGTGATTTCCAATACAACAGATCATACTTTCACACAGGTGTTCATGTGGATAGAAGTCCATCCCTTCATTCCCCCATAGTACAACTGATGCAGGAAGGAGCGGTCAACAGGCCTCCCAGAAATCAGAAGGGAATTAACCTGTGCTCTTGATATTTTGTTTATAAGATACCTGAGCTACGGTATGCTCAGGATTTCTTCAGGCTGTCTCACAACCTTTTCAAGGCTCTTGTTGGAGGAAGGAGCTAATTTTCACCCACTTTGTTTAGAGACATCAAAATCTTACTAAACAGAGTGAGATCAGAGAGCAATGAGCATGTCTTTTTGGACCCACCTAAGCCTTGCCTTACAAGGCTTGATCTTCTATACCAGAGCCTGTTTTTTTCTTTGATGTCTATATCCAGGAAAGATCAGACAGGGTTGAAGATGCTTTTTGCTTTTTTTCTCCTGAGAATATGAATTTATTTTGTAGCCCCAAAGAGACAGCTTTACTGATCACAGTATGGCATGCCAAAACTTCATCTAAATGAGACTTCTCTGAGACTTACTTTCGCATGAGCCAAGTGGAAACACACTGATATGTCACAGGTTGTTTTGAGCATTACATATAAAATATTTAGGAAAGTGCCAAAGATATAGTAAAAGCTATTTTAAATTTTAACTGCTAACATATCTTTAGGATCAAGTACAAGTAATCTAAATATAAACTACAGCTTTTGATGGTCTAGACTATGGGGAGTTGCATCCAAAGCAGGGCAGACTGACAACTGAAAATAGTTTAGGGTGGCTCAAATTTTTCTCCTGAGTTTGAGAAGTATCCAGGGAAATGAAAT
>PVKS010020974.1:0-35935 GCA_004027875.1 Aplodontia rufa | reverse complement strand
AAAAAAAATAAATAATTAGTAGGGACAGGGAATGTGAAATTTTGCCAAAATTTCA
The DNA here is from genome assembly GCA_004027875.1 of Aplodontia rufa. Classification (NCBI taxonomy): domain Eukaryota; kingdom Metazoa; phylum Chordata; class Mammalia; order Rodentia; family Aplodontiidae; genus Aplodontia; species Aplodontia rufa. Next base: position 35,880 of record PVKS010020974.1, on the reverse strand, counting down.
GATTTAAGACCAGCTAAGCTTCACCATGCCTTTTGAGATTGCTGTTTTTAATGTGGAGTCCTGGTGCTGGGTTCTTCAAGGCCACCTGACCAGCAGGTACCTGCAGTAAAGGAGTCCAGGAGCACTACCTCCTGCCCCTTGCAGCAATCCTGGAGCGTGCTGCTTTTCCTTCCATCTTTGCCTTGGTTTCGGGACACACAGTCCCACACACTCTTGTTACATAAGGGAGCAGCAAAAACAATGGTTGAATGAGCAAGAGTGACACGAGGTGGCTGGTGATAATTCCCATCTTAGACTTTTGGCTCTCGGGTATCTGTCATGAGGAATATCATGTTCAGGAGGATTTATCCATTTGGTATCTGCTTCTGAGGCTCATGGGACTTAAACTCTAATGAAGTTTGATTAATGATTAATGAAGTAATCATTCAGAGACACAGGTTTACCAGGTCTAATGCCTTTTTAACATTTTTCAATAAAATGCCCATGCTACCCAAAGCCATCTACAGTTTTCATTTAATCCCTATCATAATACCAATGACATTTTTCACAGAACTAGAAAAAATTGTCCTAAAATTTGTATGGAACCATAACATGACTCTAGAATAAGGGTCAGAAAATACCCTATTTGGGAGAAGGATAAGCAAGGGATCCAATAATTGTTTTTACATTACTTGTTGAAAAGCTTTCAATAAAATTCTCATATAATTAATATACATATATCAGCATATGCATGAAGTTGTATAATCATTAGTGCAATCAAGTTTGAGAACATTTCTATCACCCCACAGTGGTCTCTCATGTCTATTTGCACCAATTCCCAATCCCACCCCCAATCCAAAGTCCATTGATTTGTTTGTGTCTCTATAAATTTTGCTTTTTGGGGCACATGTATTTAAATGGAATAGTTCAACATGCATTCTTTTATGTCTAACTTCTTTGAGTTAACAAAGTATTTTTTTTAAGAGAGAGAGAGAAAGAGGGAGATAATCAGTTTTACTTAATTTTTCATGTGGCCTTCATTGCTCTGACACTTTGTTGTGTTCATGGTGCTGGAGTTCAAATCTGGGTCCTCATGCATACCAGGCAAGCACCATAACCACTGAGCCATGGCTCCAGCCCCAACAAAGTATTTTTGAGCTTTATCCAAGTTGTAGCCTGTAGCAGCAGTCCTTTGCTTTTTATTGTTGAACAGTGCTCCATTGTATTCATGTCCTGTGGTTTCTTTCATCCAATCACTGGTTGACAGACCTCTGGGTTCTTTTTATTTTTGGCATAGAGGTCTGTTTGAACGTGTGTTTTCATTTCTCATAAGTATATTCCTCAGAGCAGAATTGCTGGTTGAATGCTTTGTTTTGAGGAATCATCAAACGTATTTCCAAAGCAACTATGCCGTTTTACATTGTCACCAGCAGTGGATGAGGGGCCCAGTTTGCTCACATCCTCCTTATATTTGGCATTGTCTGTGTATTTCAACTATGGTAGTGGGAATATAGTGTCTCGTTGTGTTTTCACTTGCAGTTCCAGAATGGTTAATGCTCGAGCATCCTTTCATGTGCTTATTAGCCACTTAAATTTTCTTCAGTCAAACGTCTATTCAAATTTTCTGCCCATTTAAAAATTGGTTTGTTGTCTTTCTTTTGTTGAGTTTTAGGAGTTTATAAAATATTCCTTCTGGATACAAGTTCCTTGTGATATATGATCTGCAAATATTTTCTCCTGGTCTGTGGCATGTAACGATGCTATTTGAAGCACATAGGTTCTTAATTTTGAGGAAGTGCAATTTCTCAATTTTTACTTTTATGGGTCATGCTTTCAGTGTCATACATAAGAGTTTGTTTGCCTAACCTAAGGTCACTATTTTCTCCTGTATTTTCTTGTTGAAGTTTACCATTGCAGTAGCGCACATGTTTGGCTCCATGATCCGTTCTGAGTGAACTTCCGTGCATGGTGTGAGGCAAAGGTCTGCATTCTGTTTCTGTACTATTTTTGTCTATGGATATCCACTTTTCCCAGTAGCGCTTATTAAAGAGACAAATCCTTTCTCTTGTTGAATATCTTGTTATATATGTCTATATAGAAAATACTTCTATATGATAATGTGCCAATATCACATGGCCTTAGTTCCTTTGGCTTTGTAGTAAGTTTCAAAATATGGTAGTATAAGCTTTCCAATTTCTTTTGTTCTTTTTCAAAATTGTTTTGGCTATTCTAATTCCACTTCATTTCAGAGTAACTCATAAATAGCTACAAAAACCCTGTTGGGTTTTGAAAGAGATTGCACTGAAAATAAAGATCAATTTGGGGAATTGTCATCTTGACAATACTTCAATACATGAACATGGAATGTTTCTCCATTTCTTTAATCTTTAATTCCTTTTTTCTCTTTTTTCCCTAGAAAGAGAGAGGGATAGAATGAGAAAGAGAGAGAAAGAGAGAGTCAATTTTATTCATTTTTTCATCTGGTTTTTGTTTCTCTTACACTTAGTTGTGTATGTAGTGCTGGGGTTTTGAACCCAGGTCTTTATTTATTTGTTTATCTATTTATTTTTGTAGCACAGAGGATTGAACCCAGTGCCTGGCACATGCTTGGTGAGCACTCTCCCACTAAGCTATGTCCTCAGAAAGGTGAAAACATTTTCAAGGATAGTGGTCTGGGCCAAGAGTTACTGTCTTGGTGATGTGGAAACACAATGCAGTACAACTGCTAGAATTTTGTTTGGTAACATATTTCAGAACCTTAAAAAATATTAGTAACTTTCGACCTACTAATGTACTTTTAATATCCTGTCCTTAGACAAGAGCAATACACCTAAAGAGTCTTATATAAGAATGTTTATCACTTCATTCTTTATAAAAGCAAAAAATATGCAAGCAATCAAAATATCTAGTAGTAGAATACTGGTTAAATAAAATACTGGTTAAATAAAAGTACTTAAAAGTTTCATATTTAGTTTAATTGAATTTTAACCTGATTTTGATATTTTATATAGGTAGCTGGAATACTGCTTCAGGAACATGGAAGATGGACTATTTCTGAGTCCTATGAACCTAACTACCATTAATAATTTTCTTAATTTGGAGATAATAAATTGTAAGTTCCAAATAACATGTTTGTAACTGTTCTCAGATATACCGAATCTGATAACATTGTATTTATTATTATTATTTTGCAAATATTTTAACGCTTCATTTTCTCTTGAAGAATTTTACAAAAGTCTACTTTACCTGGGATGAAAAGTTCCACAAGGAGACAGAGTACTATTTGTAGTATTTTTTCACCACTATACTTGAGAGGGAAAAGCTGCCTGGGTGCCTGGCAGCCATTTTAAACAGGTGAACTGAACGAAGGCAGCAAATGCGTGTTTCAGGTCATGCCCACTGAGGGGAAGCCATGGACCCTGGAAAGGGATGTTCTTGGTGCTGGGGGGAGGCGGGGAACCTGCCCCAAACGTTGACTGCTCTGTGCAGCAGGACTTGCTTCGTTCCAGCTTTGCTGGAGGACCCTGGCAGAACCTCTCAGCTGACATGTGATTGGTTCTAAGCCTCAGCCAAGAATGTGCCCAGCTGGGAAGGGCATGACATCACTGGCCATTCTACACCCGCATTCAAGGGCCTCCTGTGCCAGACACACTGAAATGAGCAGATAAACCCCTCATGTACCAATCCTAACTCCAGTTAGGGGAGCGAAAAGCAGTGTGAGGAGCCAATAAATCTGCTCTAAGAATTCAGATTAGTTAAGGAACTAACTAGAACCCTGTCCCCAGCAAGCCTAGGGTGGCTAGTGACCACAGTGACTCCTATTCATTCCTGCACCTAAGAAAATAACAGTTGCAATTTGGGGCTGGAGTGGTGGCTCAGTGGTTAGAGCGCTTGCCTGGCATGTGGGAGGACCTGTGTTCAAACTCCAGCACTGTGTACACAACTAAGTGTTGGAGAAACAAACGCCAGATGAATAAATAAATAAAATTGCTTCTCTCTTCCTCTCTCTCTCACTCTGTCCCTCTCTCTCTTTTAATAATAAAAAGGGGGGGCTGTAGCAGTGGCTTGTATTATAGCGCTTGCCTGGCATGCGTGAATATGCGAGTTCAAACCCCAGCACCATGTACACAATGACGTCTTGGAGCAACGAAAGCCACATGAAAAACTAAAATAAAAATTGTTTCTCTCTCACTATCCCTCTCTCTTTAAAAAAGAAAAAAAAAATTAAAAAAAGAAAATAACAGGTGCAATTTTGGAAAGTTCAAAAGGACTTTCAGAGAAAGAGTTAAAAAAATCTGATGTAAAAATGTATTTACAACTCTGTTCCTTGGAAGGAAAATCCCCCTACAAAGAGTTTTTTCCCCTTCTCTATAGGTTTAGAAAAATAAATTACTTAAACATATTTCTAATACTCTATCCTACCTTACTTGGAATGATCCTGAAGTTTTTTATGTCTTTACATTTAATCACAAACTCATGCTTTTTTTTTTTTTTGGGTGCAAAACGTTCACCAACTTAGGACTTCTTTTCCCCCTCTTTGACATCCTACTCCTTTCATTCTCTCCTTTAATAATCACAGAAAATTCAGAGCAAGTGTTCTGACCTAGTTGTGTTTGCCAAGGTCTCCAATTTTCTTCTATCCCGGCTCCCCAAAACCTAAAGATTAAACAAAAATTCCATGGCTGAAGGCTAATGAGATGAATATGAAACACATACAATTAAGCCAACCAATCAATTATTTTATCAATCATTTGTATATCCTCCTCTGCTCCTTTATTTTATTAGGAGATGAATTCTAGGGATTAAAGGAATTGGTCTTTAAACTTGTTTGTGAGAAAGAAAATTAAATTTTGCCATGAGTTTCAATTAGTTTAAGCACTCCTAGCCAACTCTTCTTTTTTAACCACGTGGCTCTCACTTCTTTGGGACATTTATTCACTTCTGCCTTTATCCTCCCCTGTGTGTGACAGGCTTAGTTTTCATTGCCCTCACACCTCCTCCTCTCTTCATTCTCATCTTCAAGTTATCTCCCCTTATCCAGAAAAGCCCCCGTGAAGCCCCCGGTTTATATAAAATCAACTAATGCCCGTAGTCATTGTCACTTGGTGACTCCTGCATCTGGCTGCGTTTCACAGGTGTGTTCCCAGGAGACAGGCGCTGTTTCAGTCTCAGCTTTCAATATCTTTCCTCTCCTATGCAGCTAATATTGAAGAACGGACCCCATCGTCTCTATAGTGCGCTTCTTGGGACTTTGTCATTTTAGGTGATTTTTTTGCCCTCATTCCATCAGGGTACGGTGAACGTACAATGTGCTCTGCACAAACACTTTGCTTTTGAGGAGTACAGTGCTCAATCCAGAGTGAAAATTTATTGTATGTCCCTTTCAAAGTCACCCACTTGGAGCTGCTAATTTTAGCTGTCTGTGGGTCTCAAGAGGTTTCTTTCTAAGCTGTCAGTTTCCAGGTGTCACGTATTAAAATACTTTCTTCATGAGGCAAAGTAGCAATAGAAGGAAACCTCTGGATTGTCTTTGTTCTTTCTCAAATTTGGACAAAATTCAACTAAAGAAACGCCCGTATTACAAATTAACTTTGCCAGGCGGAACAGTTTCTGGGAATTTTAAGGAAAAGGGCTCATGGTATTTCTTCTGTGCCTTTCTTTTGATCTTTATCTATTCTCTTATTTCTTTCTAGTGTAGTCAAAATAGGAAGAGGGTGTGGATGTGTGTGTGTGTGGAGGGGGAGGAGGAGGGAGGGCGGAGGAGAACGGGTCCTGCCTTGCTTCTGTGGCTGAGGCTCAGAGAACTTCACAGGACTGACTTAGTGCCACTTCTAAATGAACAACACCTGACTCCTCTTTTCACCTCCTCTCTGCCCTATGCTAAGGTTTCCTATGTATTTCAAATGCCTGGTCCCTTTGATATGAAACCCTGTTGTGTGTTACTTCAGCCTTTTGGAGCCTTTTTGCTTTCTTAAGAGAGGAGCCATTAAACTCCACCATGGGCTGTGCAAGGAGCTGCCGGTGTCCCCAGCAGCAGTCTGTGACAGCTCATCTGGGTTTCATCAGCTCACTGGGGCAGCATTTCACTAGGCCCCACTGCCAGGGCCTCCCCAGCGTCAACAAGTGTCACACCTACTGCAGAATCAGCCCTCAAGTTTCATCACAGTGATGCTCAAAAATATTCTCCAGCTTCAGCAATGACCTAGTTCACTCAAGGGCAGGAAAAAAAAAATGCTCTTCTTCCAGAACCTGCCTGGACACGGAGTTTTCCTCTTAGGAAGACAGGACACCCAAATGTGCTTTGATCCGTTTGTGGAAAAGACCCTGAATTAGAATCCCTGCCCTGGGAACGGGGACACCCAATCAATGCCTTACTCACAGCCTGGGGAGCCTACACGGAGCCAGCCCTCCAATAACATCTCTGGGACAAAGAGTACTGAAAAGTAAGTATGGAGACTTTGGTTCTTACTGAAGGGATGGCCGTGCTTTAAATACATAATCACAGAGCAAAGCAGACTGCTTCCTTGAGAACTAGAACGAGATGAAGCAAGTAGTGGCTATGTGGGACATGGGGGCATACCATACATCGGTTTTAATGTGGCCAAATTCTTTTGGTCTCATAGTTAAATCCACACTAATCTTTTTTTTTTCTCCCAAATTATGATTATTTAAAATGTTTATTTTGGATTGACAACAATTAAAATAGTTTCAAGTTGAGTCTGTCTTAACTAGAAAAAAACAAACATAGAGAATGACTCAAAGGAGTGGTCTGCTGAGGCTTTGCAAAGTAACACGAAAAATTGAGACAGACAGGTAACTCTGGCCCCAAATATTTCTCCCTGATATATATATGAGTATTTTAGTCAAAAGTTATTCTTTTTCCCTTAGAAAGACTGAAAATTTCTCCTTTCTGGGGGACACAGCAGTGTTTTTTTTTCTGGATAACAGATAATGCAAGTTGCTGAAAAGTTCTCTGGCAATTCAAAATGACTCTTGTGAACATTCATGCAGTTGTTAAATAATTTTTTTTTAAATGTAATGCAAAAAGTAAAAAAAATAAAAATAAAAAAAGAACCTGCTGATAAAAAGGCTCCACTGTCATGTTACATTTTAATGAACACATCTAAACTTCAGAGCCACTGATTAAGGGTGTCAGTTACCGACATCTGACAATCATTTAAAAATAGATAAAAGCAAGAACAGCATGTAGGGCGGCTTCTGCTTGAATTATTTCCTTTCCTCGACCTTCTCCGTCTGCAAGGCAGCCTTGATTTTTGAAGATCAATTAACCAGGAATGGCGAGTCCGCTTTGCTGCTCTGAAGGTATACAGTTTGTTTCATAACTGTGTGCCTTATAGGGGTAAAGGATGAGCTTGTCTGCTCTGAGCCTTCTCCACGGGAACCCATGATGTTGCGAGCTCCCATATGAATCAGCAACGCCACAAATCCTGTACTAAAAGGTGCTCATGCCCCATAGACACGTTCAGATCTTGGAAACCAGGATTTGAAGAAAACTAAATGTAGTCTGGCTCCCAAATTACATGGCTCCTTTAAACGTTTATAAAAAACATTTGATCACACTTTGCGGATGTTTTTAGGTAGGGTGGAATTCCTATTTTTGTCACCTGCAAAGCACCCCACCTGCCCAAACGTTAGTTTTTAACAGCTCCATGCACACTTACAAGTAGCTTTCAGCCTATGCAAGGGGAGGCATCTGGATAGAGCTGGGAATGAAAAGTCCAGACGTTGGTGTCAGACTTGGAATCAACTTCTGACTCTAGCACAGTTTTTCCAAATGTCTCAATACCAGTTTTTTCAACTGTAAAATGAAGATAACACCATTCACTTTACCAGGGTCAACGTGATTAGGTGCCTAATGTATCTGCCACATTATAAGTTTCAACAAAAGTTAGTTCATCACCTTTGTTCATTTAAAGCTTTTTTCTCTCTCTCTTTTTGCTAAGATTTCAGGATATGTGCATAATATTAACTATCTAAAGTAATGGAAACTACTCCTTATAGATATTGGTACAGCGATTAAACAAAAATAACATGAAAAATCAGACTGAAAAAATCTGTACTTGGAAACAATGTTTGGAAATAAAATATTTTTATTAAGAAATCTGTACAATCAAAACTGCATCCAAAGTAACAATATGATATACATATATTCTTAAATCAGATTTATCCCCTAGATCCCTCCCTCTTCTACCTCCCTTCCCCTCCCCTACAAAACTTTTTTTTAAAGAATTATATTTCAGAATATTTCTGATCAATAAGGAAACATCTGACTGAAAATCACTGGTGATAAGTTTGTTATCTAAAAAGAGAGGCGGAGATTTATCAACATCATCTTAGATTACTTTTAAGTATCTAACAGTGCCATATTTAAACACGAATGTTTGGGAATGGATGAGAATGGAAGATAGGGTCAGTTTCTGTATATAATATGATGTCTATGATTATTATGGAAGCTATGAAAACTAAAGCCCAAGTCCAGAATTCCTTCAAAGATGATAGTTGAGACTTGCTTTGATTAAACACAGGCTCTGTGGAGAAGAGGAGATGGAGGTAGAGGTGGGGACTCTTTAAAGAGGACAATCAGTATGTGGGGGGGCAGCGCTGAGCAAAGACAATAGGCCATCTCAGGAGCAGTGTAGTTTTCAGTGCTAGGGACCATGCTGTGGGCTGGAATCACAAGGTCCATGGTGAAAGTTCATAGTGAGCAGGAGGGACCCTTGTTCTGAAGAGAGGGTGAGCAAGGCACAGGAAGGGCAGGCAAGTATCACAAGCAGGACTCCGTGGGAAAGCTCTGAAGAAGGGTACAGATGTAGTTCTTGGTGGCCCTTGTTTTTACTATCTCTGTGGAAAGCATCTCACTGCACAGCTCTCCCGAGACACATCAGTGTATTTTGATAAATTCTTTACGTGAGCCACTGACCAGTTCACAAGGGACCCTGTTCTTCTCGGCTTAATTTTGCCAAAAAGGAAAACTGGTACTGAAGAAATGTAAACAAATTTGGGAGAAAATGAGTGTCATCTCAGGGCTGGCCAGAATGAGGGAATAAACATTAAACCTGTGTGAGAGAAAAGAACATTTAATGCACACCCAGCTGGGATGGTCTAAATGGGCACGACTGATCAGGACACTTTGGATATCAAGTTGAAGAGTCAGACAGCAGGCTGAAGAGAAGCTCAGTTCTGGAGAGTTCAGGTGTGGATACCCAGCACCCACCTCTCAAGGGCCAGACTCTGCATGACTGCTATGGACACATCTGGGTTGGCACCACTCACTTTGATCTTCAGCCAGCTCTTGGATAACCAGATTCATTTGGTCCTCCATCTCTAATTTAAGACTTCAGGGGCTGGAGTGGTGGCTCCGGGGTTACAGCACTTGTCTGGCATGTACACAGGTTCAAACCCCAGCACCATGTACACAATGAGGTCTCCCAGCAATGAGGGCCACATGAAAACCAAATAAAAATAATAATAATAAAAAAAAGACTTCCTCTGAGTCCAGTTGCTCTCAAACTTCTAAGTGCATCCACTTTAAAGTGGATGTTGTTAAAATACCAGTTCCTGGTCTCCACCCCCAGAATCTCTGATTCTGAAGTCCCCAAGAATTTGCATTTCTTTCAGGTGAAGCTGATGGTATGATGCACTGCTTCAGCCATTTCTACACCTTTTAGCGCCTGAAGAAAACCTACTAGTGCTTCTTATTTCCAATCACTGAATCTGCCTTCCTTCTCAGAGATACCAAGGTCATTGACACAATGTGTTAGTGCTGTGGAGAATACAAAAAATAAACCATTCAGGTACCCTGCAGGCAAACAGCGCACTGTGCAGCTGCTGCGAGGGACCCTGGGTGTGGGGACCATTCAACCAGGTAAGCAGTCCATTATTTAAAGGGGGCTGCTTTTTATTCCAGTTGAATATATCAGGGGAAGCCTTCAAAGGAAGTGAGCGTTTGAACCTGGGCTTTTGAAAACCGGTGGGATTTGAACAGACAGAGACGGGAGGAAGGCCTTTTGTGTAAAGGAAACTAGAAAATCTAAACAAAAACATGACGGGCAGGGCTGGGGTTGTGGCTGAGTAGTAGAGTGCTTACCTTGCATGCATGAAGCCCTGGATTCATCCCTAGTACCACAAAAACAAACAACAAACAATAAACAAAAGCCAACCATGAAGGGCAGAAGGATAACGAAAGCGGAGGTTGGAAATCAGTTTGGTTGGTCCAGGCTTTTCACAATTCCTTCTCAGTACTCTTCTTGGGGCAGCGTTCTTTGATTAAGTCTAATCTTAAATCCATTATTTCTGTCTGCAACGTGCTATAATTTAACGATCTGAAATGCAGAGCCAATGGTAGGAATTCCAGGGGTCTGGGGCAGAGGAGTGGACGCGTCGCTGTGCCTTCTGGAAGAACAGAAACTGCCAACAGCTTGAACAACACGGGGGTTTACTGCTTGCTCAAAGGAAAAGTCCAGGAGCGTGGTCAGAACTGGTTCTGTTTCCCTGCGCTTCTGGGGGCTCAGCGTCTCTCCGACTTGGTTTCAACCTCAAGCCACCGTTCGCACCGGGTCACAGCAGCCGACTCTCAGGACAGCTACGGCGCATTCTGCTTTCTTTTCCCGGTCGAGGACCCAGGGAAAGACCTAAGCTTCGCACTGATTGGATCATCCCTGAACTACTTTTGGAGCGTGCCACGTGCTGATTGGCTTAGACTTCGATTAGTGAACCAATCAGTGGGCAAGAGTATTGATGCGCTTAGACCAATCAGAGTCCACAGAGCGGGAAGGTGCGGTCTGACCTGGCCGCGGAGTGATGGGAGCCCCTTGGGGCATTTAGAGGATGCCAATTTAGGACATTAGGGATATTTTGGAGAAAGCTCTTAAAAGTCATATCATAGGTTCCCTTAGTCATAAGGTTAGCCACATTCAGAGTTCATGCTTTATGAAGATTTAGGACGAACCTACTTTTCAGTTTAGCCCAAATTAAAATGTTCTTCCACAAGATAGCCTTACTTCTCAATAGAATGAACCTTGGCTACAGTACTACATCCCAGAGGCCCTTTATATTGACTGTGCTGCTCCTTATCCCTAAGGTACACTTTATTTATTAAAACATGTTAAAGAATGCTTTTTAAAACAATTTTCAGAAAAGAAAGCAAGTGGAAGCATTCACTGCCTTAACTGGCAGGGTTGAAGGATGATGATGAAAGATGTGCAGAGGTGACTGCCACCGCGCTGCTCCCATGTCTTGTCCCTACACAGCTGATATGCTTTGAGTCAGTGTACCTAGTTCAGCAAAATAAGTCCAGGCTCAGTTCCTTACTCCTAGAGTGGCTCTTATTCTTGTGTGCAGGGCAGGGAGTGAGATGGAAAAGAACCTAAGACTAACCAGGTTCTCTCCTACACTGTCTGGCTCCTGAAATTTCACAGCGTTTTGTCTCTTGGACCCATTTAAAATAAATATTCTCTACAGAGTTGCCCTGGGGTTCCTGTTACAGGGGAAGAAACCAGGAGGACACTAGGAGTCCAAGCAAATGTGGAGGATGAGAGGAGGAGCCAGAGGGAGGGTGTTCTTACTATGCAGTGTGCTTATTGATCCTGCTGGTGCATTACTAGATTGCACACCGCCACAAGCCTGCAACGTTCAACTTCAAACCAGAGTGATATTAACCAATTAATTCATGAAAGTGGGTCTCATCACACCACCATGACCTGTGTATTTTTAGCGTCATAAGCTCTCCGCTCCTCCCTGTCTTTACCCTGAGAGAGGTCGAGCAGGGGAATGTGTCCTTGAGAATTAGAATCTAGGGGCTGGATCAGTGTCTCTAGTGGAGAGCTTGCCTGGCATGTGCTAGGACCTGGGTTCAAACCCTAGCACCACATACATAACTAAGTGTTGGGGGGGAAAAACCCAGATGAATAAATAAAATTGATCCCCTCCCCCATGAAAAAGAAAAAGAAAAAAAAAAGAGAATCAGAATCAAGAAATCTAGATTCTGCCACTAACAAGCTTGTGATCTTGGAAAATTCACTTAACCTGTTTGTGTTTCAAATGTGTTTTCCAATTATAAAATCAGGGACAGTACTAAGCATTTGTAAAGGTTTCATTTAACAGTTTCTTTTGCCATCCCTTAAATAATTGGAAATTGGCACAAGTTTTAAAAAGAGAGGAAAAGAGGGGCTGGAGAACCAAATTTGAAGTAACAGCTATGAAGGCAGGGGAAGGGTGTGGCGAAAGGGAGGGAGGAGCGGAAGGGAAAAGGGAGGTGTTTAATACTGTAGAGTACACTTAACTTCCATGAGAAGCCCAAATATACCCAGGCAGGCATATAAATCTAGCAATTTCAATAATTAAAATATATGTATATGGTCATTTATAGCTGTAACATGGGGGAATTACGGAGGAGACATGGGATAGGGGAGCAGGTGAAGGGGGACAAGGATCAGGTTTAAACAACTCTGTCATTACTTATGTATGTATGAATGTGAAGCAACAATTCCCTTCAATATGTAAGACTATGTTGACTCAATTTAACAAAAGGGGGAGGACTAGAGCGGTGGCTCCACGGTTAGGGCACTTGCCTGGCAAGCGTGAGTTCAAACCCCAGCACCACATCCATAATGAGGTCTCAGAGCAGCAAGGGCCACATGAAAAACTAAATAAAATTGATTCTCTCTTTCTTTCTTTCTCTCTCTCTCACTCTGTCCCTTCCTCTCTTTAAAAAGGGGGGGGGGGCTGGAGAGGTGGCTTAGTGGTAAAGCACTTGTGCGAGGACTTGGATTTGAACCCCAGCACCACATACACAGCTAAGTGTCGGAAAAACAAAAAACAGATGAAAAACTAAATAAAATTGGTTCCCTCTCTCACTTTTTTCTCAGGACGGTGAGAAAGGGAGAAAGTGAGAATCATTTTTTAATTTAGATTTTCATGTAGCTGTTGTTGCTCCAACATTTTGTTGTATATGTGGTGCTGGGGTTCAAACCTGTGTCCTTGTGCATGCCAGGCAAGCTCTGTAGTTGCTGAGCCATTGCCAGCCCTGATTCTTTCTCTCTTAAAAAGAGAGAGAAAGAGAGAGAGAGAGAAAAGAGTATTAGTGGGAAGACTCTCTATTCCACCTACAATTAAAAAATATTAGCTAACATGTAAAGTCACTGTCCTTAAGTTATATTCCCATTCCCCCCCAGACACTCAGGCCTTCTTCCAGTGGCAACCAGGTTATCAGTTTCTTGTATATTTCTAAACTCATTTTATATGGGATGACAGTTGTGCACCACCATGCCTGGCAGGATATTCTTTTCTAATACAAGTGAGAGCATACTCTACACATCACTTAACAATGTATCTTGGATAGTATTCCATGTTGGTGAATACAGAACTGCCTTATTCTTTTTTTTAATGCAACTGCTATTAAAAAAAATTAAAAGGGGGGGCTGGAGGAGGTGACTCAGAGGTTTCTGTGCTTGCCTGACATGTGCAAGGATGCAGGTTCGAACCCCAGCACCACATACACAATGAAGTGTCAGAGCAACAAAAGTCACAGGAAAAACTAAATAAAAAATTGATTCTTTCTCTCACTTTCACTGTCCCTCTCTCTTTAATTAAAAAAAAAAGAATTCTGTTGTGTGAATATACTGTAACTGGATTCCTTCTAATGGATATTTAAGTTGTTCTAATCTTTTATTATTACGAGCAATGCTGCAATGACTATAGTAGGTACCCATTAAGTGCTTATCTCCTTCCATATCTAATATAAAAATAAATTTAATTTAGGCACGTTTTATATATCTTATAATTCACCCTTTTTAACTGTTCACTGCAACAGCTTTTTAGTAAATTTACCAAATTGCATGACCATTGCCATAGATAACTTTTAGAACAGTTTTTTTTTTTTTTAAGAGAGAAAGGGACAGTGAGAGAGAGAGAAAGAGAATGAATTTTATTTAGCTTTTCATATGGCTTTCGTTGCTCCGACACTTCATTGTGTACGTGGTGCTGGGGTTCGAACCCCCATCATTGTGCATGCCAGGCAAGCGCTAGAACTGCTGAGCCACCGCTCCAGCCCCTCATTGTAGTTTTAATTTGCATTTTCATAATGACTGATGATGTTAGCATCCTTTCATGTGCTTATTTTCTTGCCTCTATGTCTCACATACAACCCTAAAGTCACACCCAAGACTAAAGAGCAATATTTGTGTTCCAGCAAACCTGGGTTCATAGCTCAGCTCTGCCACTTGCAGGCCATGAGAAATTAGACTTGTTACATCAACCCTGTACTTAAACTTCCAAGTCCTTATCTGTGAGGTGAGAAAGAACATCCACCTGGGAGTTCCGCTGTGAGGATTCACTGTGGTCATGTGTATTCGGTGCCCAACCTTGGGATGTGAGGCACCAACATATGTTCATTGTCTTTTCCTGCATGATTTATCTCCACCCCTGCCCCAAAAGTCAAGAACCCATCTTTGGGGAGGATACTTCCTGTAACTAACAGGGGACTGAGTATTAAGTGACAGTGGGTGTGGTGTCCAAATCTTTAGTAATTCAGATGGCAAAATCAGGAACACCACTGCCATTGGATTAGGCTGGGTAATCAGAACTAATCCCTCCTGTCCCCAGTGGGAAGGCGCTCTGATGGCTGGCCCTGCTGCCAGCCCCATAAGAGCCTCTTCCCCAAGCTCTGCGTGTGGGCTGTGGCTGCCTTCCTGATCCCTTCAGCTGGCAGCAGGCTTCCTGCTGACAGCAGCAATGCCACCGGCTCCCTCCATGTGGGGCATATTAGCCAAAACAAAAAACCAAACCAAAACAAAAAAACCTGGCATCAGAACTCATCTATAGACTCTCACTTGCTCTCCACTAATTTGAGAGAAAGGTGCTGGCTTTGGAATTTTGTTGATGTTAAACCCAAAGCCTCTGACAACAGCTAAGACTTACACTGTGCTTACTGTGCTATTCAAAACGCTTTATACAGACTGACTCAGTGTTGGTAGTAGCCATATAGACGAGGAAACTGAGGCAAAGAAAGGATGAGCTTGTAAGAGGCAGAGTTAAGCCCTGAACTGATTAAGCCCAGTGTGAGAATCTGTACCCTCCAGCACCCCGCAGCTTGGTTCCGAGAAGGGGCCTGCCTATTTGGGAATTGTCTTCACCTGGCAATTCTGTTTCTTCGTATCCCATCTAGAAAATTACATGCCCAAGGAAGCACATGCCAGGATGTTCACTGAGACACATTTGCAAGTCTGAAAACCTCCAGCCAAGCTAGGCATCATTATCACGACAAAGGCAGAGAGGGAGAGAAAGCCTGGTACTGCCATGCTATGGGATACTAATGTCACCTAGTGGTTTTTTAAAAGGTTAGAGTCCTTTAGGGATCGGATTGATACTGTAAGATTGCTGAAACTTATTATAAAGTAAAACAAACTGACGTAAGGAAAGTATATACAATTTAATGCCACATGAACAACAAAAATCCCCCTCCCCTCTCTTGGTGTGTGTGTGTGTGTGTGTGTGTGTGTGTGTGTGTGTGTCCATTTGTCTGTCTGTCTCTCTGTCTGATTAAAGAATAGTAGAAAAGTACTAAATTCCTTAAAGGACTGGTGTCCTTTTAGGAAAGTACTGAGATGTAGGGATTGTGCTCTGGAGATCCATTAGGATTTTGTTGTCGTTGTTGTTGTTGAGAGAGAAGAATCAATTTTGTTTATATTTTCCACCTGGTTTTTGTTTTACCAACACTTAGTTGTGTATGTGGTGCTGGGGTTCAAACTGGGCCCTCATGCACTCCAGGCAAGGCTGCTACCACTGAGCCGCCGCTCCAGCCTACATTATGGATAATTATAAGACCACAAATGTATTTATTCAGGTTCTGTTGAATTAAAGGTATTCTACATTTTTAACAAGTAAGAAACTTTCCCTGAATCATACAATAAGGAAGGAAGGAAGGAAGGAAGGAAGGGAAAGGCAGGCAAACCCAGTGTTCTTTCCAGTTAACACGCCATTCGTCTGAGGTTGTCTGTGAAGCCCACCATGAGCCCTTCCAATAATAGGAACAATTCCACGTTGATTTGTCATTTCTAGCAGAGAATGATAAATCTGTCTTCATGCATTCTCACCCTCAGGGAAGCCACGAAACATGAACCATGGCCTGATTTAACTGTCCTCTTTATCTCCAGAGAACAGTCAGTGCCCATGGCTGAGACTCATGGTAACTCGCCTGCCCGGGTGAGTCAACTGCGGTGTGTGTGTGTCAGTGTTTTCACATGCAGGACGCCACCATCAGGATGGCCCAGGGAGGAGTCACAGCTGACGCTCAGGGTCTTCCTCTTGACAGCTTGGCACGACATTTCTCTTCCATCCACAACAGTGGTCCCAGGAACGGGAGCAGGAGGAGTCATGCCCTGAAATGACTCTTACAGATAAGGATTAC
The DNA here is from genome assembly GCA_004027875.1 of Aplodontia rufa. Lineage (NCBI taxonomy): Eukaryota > Metazoa > Chordata > Mammalia > Rodentia > Aplodontiidae > Aplodontia > Aplodontia rufa. Next base: position 19,475 of record PVKS010020974.1, on the reverse strand, counting down.
TCCCGGAGACAAACTCACCCACTAATTGGTGCATCACTTAAAAAACAAATCGTTGTGGTAACCCACAGCAGAAAAGGAAACTGATGAAACAAGCCACGTCTTTCCTTAGAGCCTCCTGATCATCAGTAAGAAAAGCAGTTATGTAACAGATTCTTACACAGTGATTGACATACATTATTTTAGCCTTTAGAACACCATCTCTATTTACAGATGAGGAAATAGACTCAATATTGTGCCCAGGTAAGTGGCAGAGCCTGATGTAGATTTGTCACTGCCAGCCTGGATTTGGTCCACAGACCTAAGATGCCTCCTGGTCAGGAGAGTGTTTTCCAGCCATGAAATCCCCCTCAAATTGCTGGTAAATTACCTAGGAATGTGCAGAGAGGATAGACATCCTCTTGCCCAAAACTTGCTTCAAATAAATGCTCCCAGGGGCTGGAGTGGTGGCTGGGCAGTTATGGCGCTTGCCTGGCAAGTGCAAGTACATGGGTTCGAACCCCAGCATCTACGTACACAACTAAGCATCAGAGCAACGAAAGTCATGTGAAAAACCTCAATAAAAAATTGATTCTGTCTCTCTTTCTCTCTCTGTCTCTCTCTTTTACTGTCCTTCTCTCTTAAAAAAGAAAAAAAAGTGTTGCCAGGGGCTGGAGTGGAGGCTTGGCAGTTACAGTGTTTGCCTGGTATGCGTGAGTGTGCGGGTTCAAACCCCAGCAGCATGTACACAAACAAGTGTCAGAGCAATGAAAGCTACATGAAAAACTAAATAAAATTGATTCTCTCTTTCTCTCTTTCACTGTTCCTCTCTCTTAAAAAAAAACTGTTGCTGATTGTCAAAAAAAAGGGAATTAAGTACTGATACATGCTACAACACGGATGAACCTTGAAAGTGAAAGGTTCTAGTTATGCAAAATGTCCAAAACAGGCAAAAACCCATAGATACAGGAAGTAGGTTAGTGGTTACCTAGGCCAATATGTGTGTTAGGACTGGACATAGAAATGGAGAGGTGGGGAGGTTAAAGCTAAGAGTACCACTTAGTTCCCTGGGGTAATGGGACCATTCTAGGTTGAGAGTTGTTATGATTGCACAACTCAATTTAATGAAAGTCATTGAGTTGTACACTTTCAATGAGTGAATCGTATGGTGTATAAATTGTCTCATTAAACTGGTCTTTAATTTTATTTATTTATTTATTTATTTGGTACTGGAGGTTGAACCCCCAGCCTCACATGTGCTAGGCAAGTGCTAGACCACTGAGCTACATCCCCAGCCTAAACCTATCTTTAAAAAGAGAGATGTCAGAGAGACAGTGTTATTATGGGTCAACAAGTCATAGGAGTTGAGTTGGCCTTTCCAACTTGAAGCCACAGTTTTGTGCATTTGCCGACCTTGTTCCCTCTCTTGGTGCTGTGTTGGGGACAACAGATGAGCACATGATTACAATTCACAGCAGTGGTTGTAAGGTACCAGAGAAAGGAAAATGTGGGACCTGGGCAGTAGCTCAGTGTAGGGCGCTGACCTAGCATGTGTGAAGCCCTGGGTTCAATCCCCAGAACTGCACTAAAAAAAAATGGTTTTAGATTTTATACTTTCTGACATATGGTTACATTTAGCTCTAAAATTATTTGCTCAAAATCATTTGCTATATGATGAGCAATAGCTACTTTTTAATCTTCAATCTCATTGTGAATAACTCGTCCATTACCCATTACTAAGATTTTTAAGAAATATTGTCAGCCTTCTGAGTCTGGGGGTTCCACATCTGTGGATTCAAGCAATCTCAGATCAAAAATATTTGGGGAAAAATTGCATCTGTACTGAACATGAACAGATTTTTCTGTCATTTCTCCCTTAACGACACCTTATGGCAACTATTTACATAGCATTTACATTGTAGGAGGTAGAATAAGTAATCTAGAGATGATTTAAAGTACACGGAAGGATTGCAGAGGTTATATGCAAATGCTACGTCACTTTATATAACAGACCTGAGCATCGTGGAGTTTGGTATCCCAGGTTGTCCTGAAAGCAATCCTCTGAGGAAGCTGAGGGACAACTGCAATGATATGAGTTAAAATCTGGCTTTTTATACAAGTTGGTTTAAATTCCTCAGCCAACACATGTGCTTGTAATCTGGAATCGAGGTATCTATCTGCCTTCTTGCAGCGGAAATTTTCTTGCAGACGAATGTTCTGTTTAACTAATTTGCCATCTACACTGTGAGGAGCTTACCTGACTTAAATATAACATGGTCATCCCACATAAGAGCAGCCTCTCTCTCTCTTTTTTTTCTAAGGAGAGAGAGGGAGAATCAATTTTATTTAGTTTTTCACATGGCTTACATTGGAGGAAACTTTGCTGTGTATGTGGTGCTGGGGTTTGAACCCACATACTTGTGCATGCCAGGCAAGCGCCTTAACTACTGAGCCATCGCTCCAGCCCCAAGGGCAGGCTCATACCTGACAAAGAAATCCTATAGTCAAAAATAATTGGAAATGCAACTCAAGTCTCTCTTAAAGAATGCCAAAGGATCCAATTCACAATCAAAGAGCAAATATTTTAAAAACTTTATCATCTTTTTTTAAAAAATATTTTATTAAGAAGTTGAGTTATTGTACAATCATAAAGGCATATAAAGTAACAATATATTCTTAAGCCAAAATTGCCCCAGATCCCTCCCTACTCTCCCTCCCTCTCTGCTCCTCCACCTGCCTCCTCCCCAATCTCCCCCTACATATCTATGGTTGCCCTAGATGAAGTGTTGTTACACCTTTGCTGGGTCCAATACATGAGATTGACTACCTTTCACACAGGCCAGTGTTTAGCTCCAGCCTCCACAAGTGAGGCTTGACCCTTTATCATCTTTCTTGACAGGTCCCAGCAGCCCTCAGCCTTGTCAAACTCTGCAAACTTCTCTCCCAGCCCACTCTGTTTTGCCCTAAGTCCGTTGCAGCACTTTTCTTCCTTCTTGCTGCTAGCATGATGTCTCTTCAACTTTACAGGAACTGGTTTAACCTCAGGTCCAAGCTCAGAGATTCTTCTTGCACACTCTCTGAGGAAGGGAAGGCCGCATATTCTCCGGAGTTGTTAATATTTTTTCCCCTGGAAATTTAGAGCGCCTGGGTGTTTCATGGAGAGGCAGGTTGTTTGTTTGTTTATTTGTTTTTGTTTTTATGTATTCACCTTATTCTAAACAGAACATTTTGAGATGAAGGGAACCCTGAACTTTAGGAGCAACAGGCAGGCCTAGCAGGTCCTGGTAGAATGTTCCAGCATTTGTGAGCATCTACCAACCAGGCTGGCCTAGGGGGCCTTAGGTCTGTTTTCTGCTAGGGACCAGCCAGGAAGGGCCCTTCCTTTAACGCTCTGCTGTCACCATTCTACAAAGCATGATCCCACTCGAACAAGGAACCACTAGTTCCATCTTGAACTGAGCCCTACAAATTAGGTAGAGATTCTGCTACTCAGTCAAAGGTCCCCAAACATTCTTTGCCTCCCATGTCGGCTCCCTCTCCTCACTCCTGCTTATTGGAGGAGTTTTAGGTATTACCAGAACCTTGAACTGTTGTCAGGGAACTTGTCTCTGGCAACCATCTCTCAGGGTAAAAAATTGGGAGGAGAAGGGAAGAATGGGTGTCCATGGGTAAGGAGGCGACACCCAACTCTATGCAAAAGGGGTTCCCCCTCCTGCAGTACAACTGTGGCCCAGTAGATTGGCTTCTCCCCACATGAGCTTAGCTTAGACCTCTGTCTCAGGGTCCCTAGTATCCCCGTGCTCACCCATTGCAGTTTCTAACTGCCTCTTCCCTGATCTTGCTCACCGTACTACACCACTGTGTGGTTCCTTTCTTTTCTGCTCACCAAGCTAAGGGGAAGTGGGACCTTACTGTTGGGATAGAGCCAACATGATTTCCAAACTTGAGGCTTGCACACGAGACAAACTTGGGTGAGCGGTGCTAACACGTGTCTGTGGGCCAGTGGGAAGGAGGGTTCCTGCCTTCTCAGGTCTGCTTCTTCTCTGACATGCTAGGGCTAACGGTGACAGCCTGCCCAGAACTGCAGGCAGCCTCAGGATGGCAGACACTGGGGCTGGGAGATCTCAGCAAGTTGATGGACTTCTCTGAGCCTGTGTTTCATCTAAAATTTTAGAAGGCATTCATAACCACCTTTAGGTAGTTTAAGAGAGATGGGATGAAATAACATCTGATAACTAAGCGCGTATTGTTTATTTCTATCACTGAGCACGTGCTGGCTCACAAATGCAAGCCCAGTGCCTGCCCTCCCCTGGGGAACCCGTCTTGTGCTCAGAAGGAGCAGTCACTTTCCAATGTCAGAGTATTTCCCATCTGGAGATTTTATTTGAATGTAGTCAACTTCTCTTTTGGGAGACAAAGATGTTTATACAGTTTTAAAAATCTAATCAGATAAAAACTTTCAGGAGAGAAAGAGAAGAGGGAAGAGGGTACCTAGTCGCAGGCTCATGCCATTCTTCCCTCTCAGTCTGGACTCTGGCAGCCCTGGGATTGGTCAAGGACTGCAGGCTAGTGGCTCTCAACAGGGGTTGTCCCCACTCCACCCTGAGTCCCACACAGGGAGAGCTGGGGAGCGCCACTGGCATCTTGGCTAGAGGCCAGGGATGAGCTAAACAACCCAAGCTGACGAAGGCTGCCCAATGACTTTCTGGAGTTCCTAGAGAAGCTGGAGAAATCCCAGAGGTATGGTGATGTTGGGCATGTCTGTTTTCCAGATTCACGTGGCATGAAAGGAAGACAGATGCAGGAGGGCCTCAGAGGAACGCACTGTGTTTTTTATCTACGCTGCTATCCCAGAAGGTTCCAGAGAAGGCAGACCTTGTGCTTCGCTGCATGATATATGGTAATCATCCCTAGACCAGTTGCTCACCTTCTAACATCCTCCTGCAGATGAGGGATTGGGCTCACAAAGGCACTATGAAAACATCACTTGGGGAAATTACCTTGGAAGCTTATTCTAAGTAATCAATGAAGGAACTAAATCACCTGTGATTTTTTTTTCAAGTGACTTCTGGGATACGAGAAAGTGACCTTCCTCACTTTGTGTTGTAGTTCTTGGTTAGGCAGCTCTCACATGGGCTACTTTTTCAGATAATCCAATCTTTACTTCCTATGGCTCACAGGAAGGCATGACCGACTTCACATCAGAGTACTGATGGAACTCTCCTGTAATTTTTTAAGTGATTACCACTCACCCCCCATTCTCCATTGGTTAAATTTCTGTCCCGCTCTTCGCTTTCCTCAGGCTGGTAAACCGTGAAAAGGTTAAAACCCTAGACATGGGGTCCCCAGCAGAAGAGAAGCCAATGAGGGAATCTCCCCTGGACTGGAGAATAAATCACTCAGAGTTGATCAGGTATTGGTGTCCCCAGTGGCGGAAGGACAAATCATTAGAATAAAATAAACTAATTTGATAGGGAAGTGGTACCTTGTCTTTTATTGTTGATTCTCTCTACTTCAGTAGACTACGTCTCTACTCTTGAAAACATGAAGGGACTAGTGGTGTTTCCTGTGGGAGGACAGAAAAATCTTGTCGCCTTGATCCTCTTTTTCTAAGTCCAGAGAGAAGAGCCCACCTTGGAAATGGCTGTCATGTGGTCTGGAAGCTGGGGACCCAGTCTGCACTTGGTCTCAGCAAGCCCAGAGCTTTCCTTCTCCACCCTCATCATCCATCATTCACATAGGCAGAGAGCCAAGTTGACCTTGAGTCTCTGGGGAGAGCCCCATGTGTTTAGGTAGACCCAAAACTTGGCCGTCCCTGAACACCTTAGCCAGATAATTCTGAAACGTTAATGTGGTGGCTCTCAAAATGTGACTTGTAGGGAGTTTCAAACAACCAGAGGAGGAAGAGCTGGGGGTGTAGCTCAATGATAGTGCACTTTCCCAGTATGCACAAGGCTCTGTCCCATCCCCAGCACCTCAAAAGGAGAGAAACCAAACAAGGGGAGGATTTTCAGGTAAGGTTTCCAGCAACTAGAGGTAGAGAAAAGAGAACCACCCAGAAAGTACAAAAGACTACACAAGTCTCATTTCTGGCTTATGGTTTAGATCTATACTGCACGAAGGGAAAAAACCAGTCAGCCTTGAAGAAGCTGGGGAAATCAACCAGTCCTGATCAGTCTGAATGAGCAACTGGAGTCCAGGAGGCCGGAATGCGTGAACCTGGCCCACTTCATGCTTATTTTATATACTTCCTTCAAAGGAGTCATGCACACACACACAAAAGGAGCAATGAAACACTTCCTAAAAGGAACCTAAGAAAACTGGGTGATAAGAACAGGCAGAGTCCAATTAAGATCACCAACCTCAGGAATGGTATTTCGGGGAATCTCGTTTTGGGTGGTTGAGGCTCAGGCACACATCAGCTGGAGAAAGCTATGTCCTTGCACATGGGTCTCCATGCTCCTACCCCCGGGACAGCTACTCAAGCAGAGACTTGAGGAGCCAAGTAAGAAAAACCCACAGTTTCCAAAAAGTTTATTCACGGCCACATCAGCACAGAGAGGAGAGGCAGGGACTCAGCACTCTCAGACATGGCCAGGACTCCCTGCTACCTTCCCCATCTCTTTCAGCCTTCTGCTTTTTATGACCTTAGAAGAACAGAGTTCTTATCTTAATCCCCAGGGTGGCTTGCCAAAAATCATAACTTAAATACGGACAAAGCACAGGAATGTTCCTAGGATGCGTTCAGAACGGTGTGCTGTTTCCAAATATTGGACATCTCTTGCTGAATATGAGGCAATACACATATTCTCAGTGACATGGAGGAAGGCTCTTGGGACACACTAGAAACTCTCCTCCCCTGTAACTGGGAGGAAAAAATCCCAAGGACTGGGTGAAATTCTTGGGAGTTTTACCCACTCAGCCCTCTAGCATCACATCTGCCTAAGGATCATGGACCCCTTCTGGGGGAGAAAGCACCGGTCCATTTCTATGGTGACATCAGTCACAGATGCATGGTACCAGCCTGGAGCTCTGAACTCCTCCTCAAGAAGAAAATGACTCTTTGGTACCAATCTTTGTTTTCCCTTTTGTACCATAGTATACTTGACTCTGAGCACTGTTGAAGTATAATTTTCAAAACTGTTAAGTGATTGCCATGAAATTAACATTTCAGAGGTTTTATTCAACTCATTAATTAACGAGGGATCCCGACTATATTAGGGATTGAGAAGCTGGATATTCATGGCAATTTCATGATGTTAGTGTAAAGTTGCTGGGTTAGGTGTAACACTGGTTAACATCCCATAGGGCAGGAAACAACCTGTGGGGTTAACTTTTCTGTCGGAAATTATTTGAATAAGAACCTATACATTACCACATAACTTCATCAAATCTGGGAATTTTAGTCAGTAGTAACCGTTGAGTAAAACAAAATACATTCCCCAAGATCTTTTTGGGTGAGATTTTGCCCCCATGTGACCATTTTTTAAAAAACACCACTCATTGGCTGCTTTTTCTTTCTCTTTCTCTCTCTCTCTCTCTCTCTGAAAGGGACAATGAGAGAGAGAGAGAGAGAAAGACAGAATCAACTTTATTTAGTTTTTCATGTGGCCTTCGTTGCTCAGACACTTCATTGTACACATGGTGCTGGGATTTGAACTTGAGTTTCGCGCATGCCAGGCAAGCGCTGCAACCACTGAGCCACCACTCCAGCCTCCCCCCCTTTTTTAATGACAGAGGGACAATGAGAGAGGGAAAGAGAAAATCAATTTTATTTTGTTTTTCATGTGGCATTCGTTGCTCCAACACTTCCTTGCGTGCTGGAGTTTGAACCCACATCCTTGCGCATGCCAGGCAAGCACGGTTCTGCTGAGCCATGGCTCCAGAACCATGGATATTTTTCCTTCACAGATCTGTGAGATTAAGGTTGGCATTTTTCATTTTCTATATCTGCCACCAGCACCGCCCATCTTAGGTATGTAACATGCCCAAACATGTTTCCTGGACCTCACATTTACATCAGCAGAAGGAAGCATTTCAGTGGCCCCAACTGAAATCATCCACCATCCTCCTCCTGATATTGTTGCTCATTGTTGTTCATAACTTCATGACTTATTTCTAAACATACTTCAAGTATTAAGAATATTCTTAATTTTGTCATCAGGTCAGCCCAAACCAGAGGTAACTTGGTATAAGAACGGTCAAGCCATACATGAGTGTGACATTATCTCCAGTTATGAGTTCTTCGAACATCAGTACATCCATATGTTACATCTCGTTTGGTAAGTGGCTTTGCCCCTATTGACCATTTACTAACATTCTATATTGTCATCTGCTGGATACTATGAGGTAAGGCTGAAAGATTGCCTCCTGTTTGCTTCTGATGTCCTAATTTTGGATGCCACGGGCGGACATCATTCAAGGCATCCGGCAATGACAACAGTCATTCCTTCTTATCTGCGGGTTCCACATCTGCAGATTCAACCAATCATGTCATTGCTGAGGTTGGTCACTAATTACACTTCTCCAGTTTGCTGCCATTGATAGAGTTAAGCTTTATCTAGAATTTTATTCAATGACCTCAATTTCATTTAAGATTGCTCTCTTTAGAGAAAGTTAAGAAAGAGTAATAGATCTCAGCACTGTCCTCCACCCTACCATGTTTAAGAAGAAAGGAGAAGGGACTGACCTGATCCCACAGGTCCCACAAATTGCTGTTAGTATTAACACTAGAAAACCTGTCTTCTGGATTATTTTAGGAAGTAGTGGTGGTCCAGCACAGTGGTTTCTAAGACTTTTTTTTTTGTTCCCCCCAGAGCTATTTATTTGAATGGAATAAGGAAGCTCTATATGTAGAGAAAAATGAGAATCAATTTGGTTAAAGTTGGGTAGAGAGTCTGTGCTCTTGGTCCTCACCATTACTGAACGGGTCACAGTGCCCTTATGGGGCTCCAAGGAGTTGGAGGGTATTTCAGATGAGAAAGTTAGGCAGGATAAGCAGTACCAACAGCCCCGGGTCTGAGCCTGAGAAAACAGGAGGTTTGAATTCTGGTTCTGCAGTTTTCTTGCTGTGTGATGTTGGCCAGTTATTTAATCTCTGTTTCTTCATCTCCAGATGAAGAACAGAAGGGGGACAAAATTAAATGATCTGATGCTCATGAAAGTCTTTTAAATATAGCAGTTGTTCAATAAACACCAGCTTTGTCATCTCTGCCCCCGTCCCCTGCATCCGTTGTTTAAAGTAAGGCCAGAGATGGTCTTACCACGGTCGGTCCCTGTGACTAGCAGAATTAGTCTGACACTCTAGGCTCCATTTATTCGTCTGTTCTATAACTCTTTAGATAACATTTCATCAGGGACCAAATACCAAGTGTTTTGCTTAATGCAAGATGGAGGTGAGTAACACAAATACTGTCTGCACCCTCACAAAGCTTCCACCCCAGCATGGAAGAGAGGAAGTAGATACATTCTTCCCCTCGCCAGGCCTGTATACCTGGAGGCAGCCAAAGTGTCATTTGAGCTTTCTAGCATGGCTTGACCCCTCCTGCCTATTCCTTCCAATCTTGCCAAGACCTCCCCCTCCTCATCTTCACCCCGTTCAGCTTAGAATCCACCTCTCAGGCTCACGGGCAGCTCTGGTCATTGGATCTTTCCAGCCTCATTTTCTTCTCCTTTGATCTTACGGCACACACCTTCCTGTGGGTGCTTATTTAGTTAGTGCGCCCGTCAGGATAGACAGATAGATGAGTAGACTGAGGGCCTCAGATGGGTCAGGAGCACTTGGCACGACACACAGATGGATCCCCTAGAGCCTGATACAATCCTTGAACATAAATATTTGTTAAAAAAGTGGATGAGAACGTACACGGATACGCATGTGCATTTGTTGTTAGTTTATATAGATCAATGTTGGCAAATGTTTTTTCATAAAGGGGCAGATAGTAAATATTTTAGGCTTTGCAGGTTAGCTGCAAAAATAGGCTACAGTTATTAAACTCTAGCACTTAGTGCAAGAGCAACCATAGATGATACGTGTTCTTAAAAAATAGCATAGGTATTTTCCTGTAAAATTTTATGAAAAAAACCCCAACAAAATGGGTGAAGGGCCACATTTCAGAGTGTGCATATTGAACTTCCATGTTTATTTCCTGTCCTTCCTTTCTTCCACTCTAAGTACTACTACATGTTTCTTGGTTGATTAATTTTATTTTCACACTAAAGCAAAATACAGTACTCACATTTTATCCAGAAGAGAAGCTTGATGTGTGTTCCTTTAAGAGTTGAGATTTGGCATTAATGTTTTTGTTATTTATACAGAGTTAGGGTGTTAAGGGATGGAGAAGGCCATGATGAAGTCCCAAAGGCGGGTGGCCAGGCTAGAGAGGGAGAGAAAAACACAGGGAGCAGAAACCGAGAAAGGGAGTCTGCACTGCAGAAGGCAAAGGGAGTCACTATTCTCTGTGTTAAGATACAGTAGGGCAGCAGTTTTTTTAAAAAAATCAAACGTTTAAAGAAACAGAATCTATTTTTCTTTCTTTTTAAAAAACAATTTTTTTTTCCAGTACTACAGATTGAACTCAGGGCATTCTACCACTAGGGTCTATATCCCTAGACCAACCTCCCACTTATTTTTTTTTTTTAGAGAGGGACAGTGAGAAAGAGAGAGAGAGAATCAATTTTATTTTTTTAGTTTTCATGTGGCTTTTGCTGCTTTGACCCTTTGTTGTGTACGTGGTGCTGGGGCTCAAACCCGCAGCCTCACACATGCCAGGCAAGGACCGTACGGCTGAGCCACCCCGCCGGCCCCAGAATCTATTTTTCAAGCCCTAGGCCTGCCATTTTGAAAAGTAGCCAAACTACTGGGAGAAGTGTTTGGTCTCACTGCAAGAAATGAGAGTGACATGATAATAGATAAGCTCTATTATTTTGCTGTTATTAGTAAATTAGTAAATTTTCTAGGTACTAATGGTCTTTGAAAGTTCTGATTTTTTATACCAGTAGTTCTGAACTGGAGTTGCCCATTGATGTCACCTAGGGAACTTTTAATTCCATTAATGTTTGTGTTTCACCCTTGACTGATTAAATTCGAACCTCAGGTAATTCCAATGTATTATCTACAATGAAAATTGTTTTGCATTCTAAACATTTATCTGCAAAGTCAGTTGACTTATACCAGTATATTAAATGTTAGATAGGAATAGGAACAGAATTTTGTGCAAATGCCTTTCAAAGATTAGAACTTAGTTGTTAGCTGTAATACTAGCCTCAAATTTTCCTTCCACTATCAATATGCCGTTAACTACTAGATTAGCTCATAGTCCAAAGAAAAGTGCATATTAACAAATCTACCTGAGTTTGGACTTTGAGTCGTTAAATCTGAGCTCTTAGATATTTGAAAGCTCCTGTTTCTTTGTTTCTCAAGAGCTCTTTTGGGTTGACAAACCTAATTTGCAGTTCTACTTTGAGACCAAGAGCTCTGTGGCTATATTTATCAGCCGTTGGCATTTTCCTTTTTCCTGAACCAGTGAGGCCCCTTCCCCCTTGTCCCTGCAGTCCCCTCCTCCCACCACTCGTGAAGAGAAGCCATGTAACCTTTAAATGGCCACACACAGGTCAAGGGTGCTTGTCAGGAAGGAAAAACGGACAGCCAAGAAAATGCTCAAAGGGAGAAAAACATCAATCATAACTTTAGGGTCTGGACTGTAGCTTGAAAAGGAGCTTTGTTTTTTATTGAAAAGATGTGGGATTTGGGAGGAAAATGCAAATAGATGTTTTCTACCCCATAGTGAAAGCAGGTGGCACCATTGTGTGTACAAACAGGGAACCGTGGTCTCTTATGAACACAACTTGAAGAAAGGCAGCAAAACAACAGATAATATCTGTCCAGGAACCCACACCTAGAGAGAAAAGCTCTTCTCCGCAGGAAGGAGGCCCCTTTTGAAGGTCACAGTCATGTCCTACTGTGCTGAAAGAGAACACAGATTACAAGGGGGCAGAGCAGCAAAACTCAGCCAGCGTCTTGGACAGAGCAGGGTAAAGCAGCCTCTGTGGTGTGCTGTCAGGCCCTGCTGAGTCCTGGGTGGGGACGATGGGCAGGATAATGGCAGTCTCCACAATCCGCTCCTGGAGGGTATGGGGTTGAACGGTATCCCCCCAAATCCAAACCCACTTGGAACTTCACAATGTGACTTATTTGGAAGTAGGATCTTTGCAAGCGTAATTATTTAAATTGAACTCTTCCTGGGGGTGGGTGACCTCTATCTAATCCAATGACTTGTGTCCTTACAGAAGGAGAAAACAGAGACACAGAGACACACACACAAAGGGAAAGTGAGGGTAGACAGGCAGAGACTGGGGAGATGCTATAAGCCCAGAAATGCCAAGGATGGCCAGCAGGCAGCTAGGAAGAAGCCAGGAAAGATTCTTCACTAGCGCTTTCAGAGGGAGTGTGGCTTTGATGACACTTTGTCTTTGGACTTCCAGCCTCAAAATCCATGAAAAAATAAAATTCTGTTGTGATATGCCTCCAAGTTTGTGGTAGTTTGTTGTGGCAGCTGGGGAAAATGAATACATATATCTGAGTACTTTGACATAAAGGTTGGTGACATCATCTGGAAGTGTATAGCTGGCTCTAACACTCCAGCAGAGTTCATCCGGGCCACCTGGAGGTCTATAGGCCAAGGGGTGAACATTTTCCAACTCTGCCCCAAACTGGGTATTGAGTTAGTCACCTTTACATCACTATAGCAAAGCACCTGAGATAATGAACTCAGAGAATGTTTATTTTGGCTCACAGTTTGGAGGTTGCAGTCCATGATTGGTTGGCCTTTCTGGTGCTGGCCCTGTAGTGAGACAGGGCCATTATGGTAGGAGAGCTTGGGGGAGCCAAACCACTCATCCCAGGGCCAGAAAGCAGGAGGGAGTGAGGAAGCGGCTGGAGTTCCACAGTTCCCTGCAAGGTAATGCCTTCAAAACACATGAAGACCTCCCATAAGGCCCTTCTTCTCAAAGGCTCTATCATGACTCAGTAGTGGCCATGGGCTGGGAACCAAACCTTCTACACATTGACCTTTAGGGGACACTTATCCAAACCACATCAGGCATCGATTCTTAAAAGTTTTGAAGGAGAAATCAAAAACATTTTCTGGGTCACTTACATTTTTGGGTCCAGGGTACTCTTGGCAATATCTGGAAACATTTTTGAGAGTCACAGCTGGAAGGGGTAGGGACGCTTCCGGCATCTAGTGGGTAGAGGCTGAGGATGCTGCTGATCCTTGGACAATGCACAGAGCAGCCCCCACAATAAAGAGTTAGCTGATCTAAAATGCCAAGAGCGTCAAAGTTGAAGAACTAACAAGGAACCACAAAACTGGGGGCCTGAAATGATTAATGTCTATTTCTCCCGACTCTGGGCGGGCTAGGTGGATCTCTACTGGTTTTGCTTGGCTCACGCATGCTCATTCATGCCATTGTGTTGGTTTGAGGACTAATTGGACTCAAACCAACGAAAGGCTTTACCATCATGTCTTGCAATCAATGCTGTAGTTAGCTAGGCTACCCCAGCTCTCCCCTTGGGCTCTTCTCCAGGAGCAGGGAGCCAGGTTCCTTACATGACAGTCTTGGGTAGTGTTCCAATATAATGGAGCTGCAGGGCCTTTGAGCCCACCCCAGCACCAATCCTCCTACAGTCTGTTAGTCAAAGCAAGCCACAGGGCTAGCTCAGATTGAAGAGACAGGAAAATAAACTCCAGCTCTTGACGAATGCGACGGCAAAGATGGGTTGTAGCATGGTGTAATCTACTACCTTCTCTATCAATGGAACACCTGGTTAATCTTCTAAATCATCTATCTGTAAATCTCTTTGTTCTGTTTAAAGAAAGCAACACACACAAAAACCCCACCGTCTGTGGCTACTCCTTCCCTGAACAATAATTTTCTTTTCTTTTAATTGAGAAATTTATTTGTTGAACAATCACACAATCTTTTAATGAAATAATATTATATATATATATATTCTAAGATTAGATTTACCCTCAAGAGTGACCCCCAATTACCCACCCTTATCCCTCCCCTCCCCTTCCCAAAACATCTATAAAAATGTATTAGGTTGTTTAACATTACACCTTATCCGGATTTAAAACATGATAATAGACCTCCTTTCTCAATGGCCAGTACAATAATTTTCTTCATGTTAATCCATTTGTTTATTAAACAAGCATCAAGAGCGCTTAAAATGTTCTAGTCCTAGTGCCACATAAGAGGATGCAAAGTCTCCTGTGATCTCATAGTGTAACGGAGGAAACAGAAATGTGAAAATCGATGAACATTTGCCAGGAGCACTGTCACCCAGACACAAGGGTTTAACTGTGCATGGTGATATTGATGACCATGGTTGGATGGTTTTTAGAAGGTGGAACCTCAGCTATTCCTCACATGTGAGTGAGCAGAGAGAGATCCCAGGAGCCTCAGGGCATGGTGTCGCATTCCTGAAGCTAGTCTGGTTTGAGTTGGTTGTAAGTGCGTGTTGTCAGTGTCAAAGGCTTTGTCCAGTCCCTGGGAGGACCACCAGCCTCTTTCTGTCCATGACCACCCAAGGAAACCTAAACTCTTTGCCAGACACCAGAACAGCCTGAGACTGAGACTGGGTGGGTGAGGATCAATGATTTAGTTGAAGATGTTCCCATTCCTGGAAGAAAGGTTTCAAAGCAAACATCCGGCTAATGGTAGAATTGTTACCATCAATCTCTCTTACAAAGAACAGGATGTTATTTCCCTCATTGAGAGAAGAATCTGAAGCCAGGTTATGTGCACTTCAGTCCCAGAGTTGCATGATGTATCTTCCCTGGCAAGCTACTTAACCTCCCTGTGCACGAGTTCCTCATATGTAACACGAAGTTATTGTGTCTGCTTTATTGGGCTGTTGTGGGGATTAAATCAACCCAAGCAAAGAGTACAGAATACTTAACAAATGATAATTATCTCGTGTGCTTACAACATGTTCCCCTACACAGAATTATAATTTTGGAATGGATTAAAATAGGACAGTTTGAAGGTAAGATAGTTAGCTTAGATTGGCAAGAAAAATTTTCCTCCCTGCAAATAGAAAATATCTTCTTGGAGGAAAAATGCAATTAACATTCTTGATCAAGGAATCATTGGGTAGAAATGAAGATGACTAAATCTCACTATGTCTTGGCTAAGACAGCAATACTTTTCATCCAAGGCTGGAGGGCGTTTTGTGAACTTTGTGTTCTGTGAGCTTAAGTAGGTGTAACAAGTCTTGAGTATGACTGGTAGGACTTTCCGGCACCTGGGAGGCCTCTGTGTTCCCAGCATAGGGCTGAAGAGGCTCCCACGGCATTCTCCCTGAATGAATGAAGCAGGTGTGTATCATGACCATTGCTCACACCAGGCCCAGAGCCTTGCTTGAATGCTTCAAGATCTGACAAGAAACTCCCATTTAGTCCCCGGGGTAATAGGTCTGTCCTGAGAATCTTCTGTCCATCATCACTTTCCAGCTGTGACTTCAGTAGGTGAGTGTCTCAGGGGAGAATGGTCATAAGCCAGGCCTTGGGACACTTGCTCACTTTTTCCTGGGGTCAGGAATTTGGTGGGTGCCTCCCATCATGGTGCTGACACACCATGGAGCTAATCTGGGCTCAGATGACAGATTGATCCAAGAGCCCCTCGCAAGACCTTGGGATAGCCAGGGGAAGATGCACCCATCTCCAGAGACACTTACTGGGTGACTCTTGAAATGTTCCTTCATCGACCCACTCTGAAGACTGAGAAACTTCCTCTCCTTAGGGAAGTTCTTGTTCCTGCTTTCTAATCAGAGTCACAGTTTTCACATGCTTTGGAAAACTGAAAAGACGCATGACTTGTCCTGTCTGTCCCTCTAGCACCAAGTACAACACCTATGTCCTAGTCTCCATTCAATAAAGATTCGTGGAATGAGTTACACAGTGCATCAGGTGGTTTTGCTCTTTTCTTCAGAGCCTGGGGAAAGAGGCAGTCCATGAACAGTCACCTGAACCAGGGCACATGTTTTGGCTTACTGCGGCTTCTTGGTGGTGGGCCTACCGATACTTTGGATGTGCTGCAGTTCGAGGGCATTGTGAATACAGAATGATTTAAAAAGACCTCCTGCAATAGCTGTAGAAGGCCACTGTGCTGATTGCTCTTGTCATCGTTTGGACTGTAGGGTATCGAGTTGCCCCTTTCCGTCCTTGTCACTCACCAATCTCGGGGCTGCTGTTCCAGCACGGGGAGGTTCTTCTTCCAGTTAGAGTGACTTCCTAGCATCCCTAACCATCCTTCCACAATGCAGGTAGGGCTGCGACCCTAGGCACTGTGCCACTTTCCCCTTTACCTGCCAGTTGCCACTTCACCCCACTCTTGCCGGGTGGGCACCAGAGATGGTGGTGAGGCAGAGGCAGAATGAGATGGCTGGTCAAGAAGACAAAAAAGATGATAGTAGGCAATGAGGACCTGATGAGAACGTAGCAGGCAAAGAAGAGCAATCGAATGACAGTGAGTTTCCCGCAGGCTGCAGGTCTCTGGGCCTCACGCGTGCTTGGGGAGCCAGTATTTGAGGTGAGGGAGAAAAATTTTCTGCTCCGGTTTTGCACTCATTCCCCCATCTGCACCCAGCAATTCACTCTTTTTTTTCTTTTTAAAGCAAAAACTAACTCTTGAGAGTCACAGGGTTGCACTGGCTGCAGCTTAACAGGAAATTAATAGGAGACTCAGACCAAATCAAGCAGTGAGTGAAGTGACAGCTGGAATTTTTCTGAGTATTTAATAAAGGGACTTTTGCCCTTCGTAGGATTGTTGGCGGCACAAAGCTGAAAGTGACTCTAAGACCTTGCAGCTTGATTTTGGACCAGCAGCCATCATCCCCTTGCAGCTTGATTTTGGACCAGCAGCCATCATCCCCTGGGAGCTTGTTAGAAAGACAGAAACCCATCTCCAACTCCACACCTGGCCAGCTGGAGCCTGTACTTTACTGGGATCTCTAGGGGCTCATATGCATGATGAATGCATGAGAAGTCCTGCTCCAAGTATTGTCCCACTCCTGACCATCCATGACACTGAGAACTCACGAAAACATAGTGCCCAGGTTCCCTCCCTCTAGAAATTCTGCTTTCGCTGCTCAAATCCAGCTGGTCTAGTTCACTCCTTGGACTTTATAGGTCTTCCAAGGCCCAGAGAGTTAATGGGATCCACCCAAAGTAACACAGCTGGTTAGGAATGAACTAGGCTTGGAACCCAAGAATTCCATTAGATGCTTCACAGCTACCAGTTCCATCCTCCAAACAAAATCGGCTAACAAGTGTGCTGGACTAGAACTCAAAAGCACTGATCATAAGGACTTCCTTTTATAATAAAGTCTGGTGGAGGGTCTATCATATGCCAGGGACCATGCTAGACCCTGGGGATGTGGCGGTGAATGTGGAAGTCCCTCACCTCCTCAGATGGAGGTAATATGAGGAGCCAGACTTTTAACAAGCCAGCAGCTATATAATGCACCAGGTGAAAAAGAAGAAAGGGGGCCAAGGAGGGAGAGTATCAGGGAAGTGGGTCTCTCTGAAGGCATCCTATGAGTGGAAGAGGAACGCAGGGTGGGAGGGTGACATGGTTATTGCTGGGGGCGGTGATATCAGAGGGAAGAGCAAGGATAGAAGACAGAGGTAGAAACATGCCAGGTTACTGTGACTGAGTCCGTGATGAGAAGGGGAGATGAGAGGGTCACCATGGCTCTGATCGTGTGTGACTTGGAGGTTACTTTGAATGAGATGGGACACACTAGAGGATTTCTAAACAGAAAACATGATAATTTTTGGCTCAGTTTTAAAAGGAGGGCTCTGGTTACCATGCATGAATGTTTACAGATGAGTCAGGGGACAGCTGGGGTCACCCACCAGCTTCCATTGCAGGAATTCAGGTGGACGTCCCAGTCAGGAGTGTCCAGGAGAAGGTGGCAGGAAGTGGAGGTTCTGGCTCTACCAGGAGCTCCTGTGGGACTGGATGCAGGAGGGGAGTGGAAGATGGATTCAGGGTTGTGTTGCCTGGCAGTTGGTAGAATGGAATGCTAGATTTTTTGAGACCAGAAGCAGGTTTGGGTTAGAACAGGCAGAGGTTGGTTTGAAGAGTGCTGGATTTTTGATGAACGAGCAGCATTAGTCCTTCAGAATTCTATCTGGCTGTTCTAAAACATTCTGGGCTCTCAGGAGTGACACTTGTGAGACTGAGCACTGTGCCTACCTGCTGTGGTCTAACGGTGCATTCTTGTCCTGCACCAAGAAAGCTGGGCCTTAAATAGAATGGATTTATGATTTAATTTAGGATTTTCAAGTATTGTCACAATGACTTGGAGACTTCTGGGATATCATGCTAGCTAGGCTGTTAGGTGCTGCAAGAAGATTTCTAGTTGCTTTAAGAGTTTGGTCAGTCCCTGGTTAACTAAGCCTGGTGGTAGTAGTAATGCCCCAGGATTTATTTTCCTTTCTAAAATCACTTTGCTCATTTCTTGTTTAAAGTATCTGTAGCAGGTCCATAGTACTCCCAGCGGCTCAGAAAGCTGTCAAAAGTGAAGTACTATAGCTAGATTATGGAACCAACCTAGATGTCCCTCACTCGATAAGTGGATTCAAAAACTTTGGTACATATATGCAATGGAATTCTACTCGGCTATTAGAGAAAACGATATTAGGGCTTTTGCAGCCAAATGGATGGAGATGGAAAAAATTATGCTGAGTGAAGTATCCCAATCTCAGAGACTCAAGGGCCAAATGTTTTTCTTTCATTTGTGGAAGCTAGATTACAATCGGAAACAGTATGAGAGATGGCTAAACTAATAATAACCTCAACATGGGTGAATTTTTACATGAACAGGGGGAACCTGGCCTAGGATGCTGGGAGACAGGGATGGGGGCAGGGAGGAGAGAGGGAATAGGAAGGATATCAAGGAGACTGGAGAGAGGGAGTATGGGAGAATCAACTCAGAGGGGAACCTCCGACCTCTGTGAGAAGTCCATTTAACACAGGGGTTAATTGGGGGAAACATGGAACCATGGGGAACCCAAGGGGGGAAACCATGGAATGGCATCAGTCTTGGTTTGCTATGTGAATGTACATTTGTTCTTGATTGTTTGATAATGATTCCCCCTTAATTGTTAGTCCATATTCAACTAATAAAAAATAAAAATAAATAATAATAATAATTTTTTTTTAAAAAAAGTGAAGTGCCTTTGTGCCCTAGGAGAGCCAAGAAGCCACTCCCCAGGCAGCCTCAGGGAAAGATCTGATTGCAGATTGCCTGAGCTCAGCTTTTATGGCACAAGATCTAACATTCATTTAGCTCAGAGCTTCTTAACTCTGGCTCCCCATTAGAATTACTGGGAAGCTTAAGAAATACTAATAGCAGTTTCATCCAAGATGCTGACACACACACACACACACACACACACACACACCACACACACACACACACACTG